>WAAB01021929.1:175957-192008 GCA_013389865.1 Piaya cayana
GTTTTCTAGACGAACTTCTCGTAGTCTGTAGCTCTGCATAGGGTTGTTGTGCTCCAAGTGCAGGACCTGGCATTTTACGAGCTTTAAATTTTCTTTACAATCTTATGAGCTTTGCGTTTTTCTCTTCTTTTTCATAGGGATAGACAATTAAATATCTTCAATTATTACCCTGATGCAATCTACCTACTCTTTTCCTGAGGATTTCTATCAAAATGAATGTATAAAATTCTATCTTGTCTGGCAGTGCTGGAATCACATCTCCACAGCCTACTTGTCATGTTCTGTATCTACATAATAGTTAACATAAAAATGTCTCATACAGTTCCATAACAAACAAACCACATGGGTGAATGGGTCTTCGGTGTATTAGAAAAACAGTCTACTGATTTTACAACTTAAAAATTAATTTGGGAACTTTAATATGTTCTAAAATTCGAACAGTTCCCTTGATCTGCTTAAATTGGAAGTGATAATACTGCTTATCTTCTAAAACCTTTTACCTGTATATTTCATTTACTTTATGGTAGTAGCTTACAGGCATAAAGCACTTCAACTGCTTCTGACAGTGCCCAATATTCTTGGCTGAGACCCATAAGCACAAAAACAAATGATCCTTTACACTGTCAGATGTACAAAGATCATAAAATTCTTATAAGATTCTTTTCTATCCAATGTTAATTAAGGAATCTCTTAATACTAACTTAACAACATCTCCACAAAGTGACCTTGGGTACATGATTTCCTATATTTACTTCATTTCTAGAAAAGTATTTATTTCAGAAAGGAAGTGAGTATTAGGCTTGCCTTTAAGCTTGCTTTTCAGTACCTTTGTAAGGTAATTAAAAATAGATAAATGTTTTGTACCTTAAAACATAAATCTCTGTTATATAGAATTGTTCAGAAAGTTAAAAGAGCAAATAATTGTATATACTTAATTTTGCACTACTTCTGACTTATATCTACTACATAGTCCTATCAAAATTATGTGCTTTAGAATATTGAGCTTGTATATACCAGCATATTTTAAATGCTTATTAGTTACTTTTCAGCTAGCATTGATTGCAAAATAATGTCCATAATAAAACGTACTACTTGCACACACTTTGATTCATAAATTTTTTATCTGTTTGAGTTGCTACAATATATTGTGCCTGTACAGGTTCTACATATTCATTGCAAATACAGGTTCTGAAAAGGACTGTGAACCTTACACTGAATTTATTAAGTACAGAAAATGTCAATCAGTAATCTCAAAAGAATGTAGCTGCTCATTAACTTAAATTAGCTATAGGATATTCAAATTTTGTCCAAAATTTTCAATACAACTCTACGACTAAAACTAACCCAACTCTTTTCCTTTGTTATACAAATTAGGGGCTTTTTTGCCATCTTGCCTGTTTTATTTGTTCTACAATGTTGTAATTTTAAGAAATATTTCCCACTGTATATATATCCTGTTGTATTATAGAATTTGTGTAACATTAAATGTTTTTGAGAATCAGTCCTAAAAGGTTTATATCAATACTACTGACAAATCTAATGGAAGGGATACAGAAGCAGTGATGCTGCAGCAAGGTAAAGGTTTGCCCAGATTAGCACTCTGTCTCTATTATCAGTTAATCTCAATGTCTTTAAATGTTACTGCAACTGCAAAAATAACTTTCTAAACTGCTATGCCCTACAATGCAGCAAAGTGCCGTGCATACAAGATAGAGTTGATGCTGCTTTAGTTTGCAGATGTTTAAAGTCAAAAAAAACCCCTATGCAGCTCTATTGTCATGAGCATCAGTATCCCTAGACTGAAATGTCTAAATATAATAATTTAAGACATCTTGCACTTTACTCTCTTTGTATTTAGTAGGAGATTTCTCTTTTGTTCAGTTCATTAACTCCTTTCACACTCAGAAAGTGCTCATTTTAAACAACTGCAAAGCTATGTCATTAGCTGTGGCTATGTTTCTTCTTACACTCTCCTTTGAAATAGTACTTACAAAAAAATACGGGCTCTTGCTGCCCAGAGAATAGAGCCTATGACATCAGCTATGCTTGTCGTCTTCTTACTCATCACTCACTCACATGGGGGTGACTGCATTCAGGTGTTGTATTTTGGTATATATTTGGGTTGCATGTTCTTGAGAGTACAGATTGTCTTTTTTTCACTCCTGAGTTTACACAGAATCTAGTGGACTATTTTCAGTTTTAGTAACTAAGTCTCCAAGATGTCATAATAATATGTAGAATAAACCCCATATACTTACTGAATATCACTTGATTTTATCATATTTTAAAATGTGCACACTTAAAAAAGGTTTGTGGAGTTGAACTAATATGATTCCCCAAGCTGTGCTTTTAAAATATGTATCCACTCTGCTTTTATGTTATTTCTAGATTTATGGCACTCCTGTGAATGTTCTGCCAATAAATTTCCAGTCCTGCATTATTCATTGAAATAATGCATAGTACCATAGGAATCCATTTCAAAATAATTAGTACTAGTAAGCCCTTTAATTTTAACAATAGATGAAAAGCCATCTGCCAGGTGCTTTAGATTCATTAAGTAACCAATTCTCAGTTCAGGTATTTCAGAAGCTAATAGAGTAAAACCATTAAAGCCAAAGCTAACAACAATTATACATTAAAACATTTCCAAATATTTTTAATATTACTATAATATATCTTCTTTAGACATACAAGCTAACAGGCAACTCACAGGAGATTCAGTTGCTATAAGCCACAAACATTTCAGCTACAGAGTCACCAGTGGCTACAGTGAGAGCTCTATAACTAACTGGCAGGTAAAACCAGATTTCTTTCAATGTGAACTAATAATGAAGTTGTCAGAAAGAATGAAGTCTTTTAAAGCCTGATTTTTAAAGATAATCCTCTTTCCAACCATCATTGATCTCCCTTTCCTCCATTAATACAGCTCCAGAGAGGCTGCATAAGCCCCTTAGTCAATCCAGTCAACAGTGAGCTGGAGGATTTGCAGAGGCCAGCCAGAGTTCTCATCACAAAGCAAAGGGGACAAATAAGCAATAAAAACACTCAGCACCAAAACAGAATTGAAGTTCTACTCCTTCCTGCTGCATAAGTATTTCTGCCCGCTTAAGAAATCTCATAATTTCATTTGGGTACCTTGCATCATAACGCCAGTGTCAATATAAACTGAGATGGAATTTCTTTTCCTCTTTACAACTACATGAAAGGTGATTGTCGTGAGGTGAGCATTGGTCTCTTCTCACAAGTAACAAGTGATAGGATGAGAGGAAATCCTGGGGAGGTTTAAACTAGATATAAGAAATACCACATCACTGAAAGGGTTGTCAAGAATTGGAACAGTGGTTAAGTGGGTAAGTCACGATAATCAGAGGTATTTAATAGATGAGTACATGTGACACAATTTAGTGGTGGACTTGGCAGTGTTGGATTTGGTTATCCTAAAGGTCTTTTCCTACCTAGACAATTTTGTGATTCTTTGATGCATCTTTCTGTAATCTACCACAGAATGAAAAAGAAATCAAGAACATCTGAGGGCAATTCTCACTTTGGAGAGTAATAAGGCAGTTTTGAAGATGAATCTTCAATCAAGTAGTGGGAAAAAGAGGCCAGATGTAAAAACACTCAGTTTACTATCTCCATTTGCTGTTTTATTTATACATTTTCTCCCAGCATTTGGGGAAAAAAAAAAAGACAGAAATGGTCAAGATGTTTAGTCAGGCTGGACACGTTTGGTTTTGCCGTTTGAGCCAAATCATTAGACAATTTTTTTGATTTCTCAGAAGAGCTTCTTTTTAGTCAATGTTTTCCTGGAAATTTTTTGCATAGGAACATGCATAAGAGTGCTGCTACAATACTTCAGTACACATGCAGCCCAAATTTAACTTGCCTGTTTTGCCTGCAAGTAATTTATCTGCTCTGTATGAGGCATGATGAATAGAAGAATTTCAAAGTACATCAGTAGTTTTTGAACAAGTCCTGCAATGGCTTGCAACTTTAATAAGCAAGTACAACAATTTTTTTTTTTTACATAGACTTCTTCTGAAGTTGAACATTGCCAAACATAAAGTAATATGAATAGATGAATATTACATAATCAAACTTTTGTGCAGTTTGACATCCACATCACAAATTAGTATTTCAGTTCTCAGTTACTTTTCTGTAAAATTTTTTGGGTGCATACAACGTCAAGCTGAGTCTTCTTTTATAGGTCATACAAGCAATGTCCAAACATTGTTTTTAATGACCATATTCTCTTACTGCATTTTTTTTCTTGTTTTAGTACTTTGCAAAACTCTTAGTCCTCAAAATAAGGAGCTGACATAATTAATTCAATTTTACTATTAATTGCATCAAGAAGTGTCCTGTTTCATACTAATGATCCACCTAGTCTAGTATTCTGTTTTTGAAAGAGACAGTAGGGCTGGCTATTGAGGGACAGCACATGAGCCTGACCCCTTTCTGTGTTCCATTCCCCACGTTCTTTGTGTCAGGGATGTTATAAATTACATTCTTGATATTGGATTCTTCCTATTACACATTTATGGATATACTGCCCATGAATTTGTGTTTTTTAAAGCATTTATCATCTGCCTTAACATCACATTCCATAAATTCACCAGTCACTACATCAAGTATTTTCTTTTTTCTGTTTTAAACTGGTTTCTTGTTGTAGGCTATGTGCGTGTCAGGTGGTAGATTGCTCCCACTGAAGTGCACAAGTACTTGGAAATGAGCAGAAGCATGGAGAGCTCCTTGGGGCTCATCAGAGGTAATGTCTCCTTTTCCTTCAGAGACTATTCATCTCAAAATTTATACACCAATAAATGGGGAAAACTATCTGAATTTCTATTCTGTAAGGAGTTCTAAGCATTTCAGGTTTTCAATGACTATTTTGGAAAGAGAATTGATATATAGATATTGAATTTTGACTACTTCAAATTTCAGAATTAAGTACTACTTCAGTTGCTTGTCAAGCTCAAATTTGTAATTCTGAATTTCTAACTGCTCTACAGTGCCCATTCAGAACCAAAAACTGCAGCATTATAGCTACAAGCACTCTACAATACAAAATTCATATAACTACTTCACAGTACATCCCTAAACTATAACTGTTTCTAGAACCATGTTCCCACAGTTTTCAGGACTTCACAGTTGTTCTTTGCAAATAAACAGACAGTTGAATTGGTGTGAATTCTTCTATCAGCACTAGCAGCTATGAATAAATATTGAAAACAGTTTATTACCACCATTTGACACAGCTGACAGCATTTACTCAGTTCAAGGTCTTCATAGAGACAGTTTCTTCTCATTAATCCAGAAAATTACTTTCATGCAAGTCAGGGTTAAGGTAGTTGGTGAAGTATGAGAAGTAGATGCTACAATTGTCAGCCTGAAAATAAAATAAAAATAAATATATAAAACATCATTTAAAGTACATCATCCACAGCAGATAATATGTGAAGAACACAAACACCTTGCAGAATACACAGTACTGTTGTGAAACCAATACTTCTGTAGAAATAGTAGTGTTTTCTAGTGTGAAATGCTGCTGATATACATTGTTCCAACTATGTTTAAGGAAAGAAGATTTTTTAAACACAAATACACATTTTAAAACTGTCTATAAGTAACCTACCAAAACTAGGTAATTGACTTAATGTAATTATTGGAGGGGCATCCACTGTGGTTATTGGAAAATATTAGAACACTTGAGCTTTCTGTAAATGTTAAAAATGTGTGACCAATGTGATTTATGAAGCATGGACTGTGTAATCTATTTAAAGTTTGATGCTGCTATGTATTGCTAAATCAATTGTTCTCATAAATAAACTATGACCTGAAAAAAAGCTGAAATGTCATGCACTAAGAGGTTTTAACAAGAGGATATTGGCAAACCAATCATAAGTTTGTGACTTTTCGATAACAATGCAGTAGAGACAGTGATTAGGTATTGTTAAGAGTAGACCATGAGGATCTGGGATGAGAACATTATCACTCTCGTGAACTGAAGTAAGTATCCAATACCTGGGTACAGGAAAATATTTGGGATAAGATATGATTGTTGCAATGTGTACGTATTTATGCGTGCAATATCTTGCTTTGCAGGATGAGCCAATATTCTCAAAATATATATTTCATATAGTCTTTTAAGTACCCTGGACATAAAATGTTGACACCACACAGTCAAAAACAAAATTAATGCACGAACCATAATGATTTCAGAGCTGCAAGTCCTTGTTAGCAATGAAAGTTACATCTCGTAATACTATGATCCAACTAAGAACATTCAAAACAAACCATAATTAATTCCTTTCACCACTGCTGATACAGAAAAGTATCATCTGCCTGGTATTGTGTTAGATGCTTCAGTCATGAAACAGCAAAATACTACAATTTTGGGGAAATCAAAGTACAGCACTGAGACTGATAAAATCATAGGTGAATTTATTGTTACATTTTCAGCTCCTTCCATGAATAAGATGTCTGAAAAAATACTACTGACTCTGTTCAAGAGAATGTCTCCACTTAAATGCAACAGACTTCAAAATATATAGCTATAATTTAAATCCTCATGCAAAAATATCCATGTGCTTGGTCTTTTTTCACACCTTGATTAGAGATAAAATTGGCAGCTTAGTTATAATAAGTCATTATTTGTTTGATTCGTTTTGGGTTTTTTAATACTGAAATTCATTCTCTTTTACTTCACAAAGAGAGGAACTGAGGAACTGAGAATGTTAGGAAGTGTATCAGAGGAAAAAGCTTTGATTTTTACTTTCTGACCTTGTTTGATATGAATTACCTGAGTACACATAAATGCAGGCTCAGTGGACCTATTGCTGTTAGAAATTACTAATGCCCTCTCGAGAGGTAAAAGGTCCATCTTCCCTGAGACAACAAATTATAAACACAATGAGTCTTCTTTTTGAAAATTTGACTTAAAACTTCTCAAATATTTTTTAGTTCAAAAGGTTAAAAAAAATCCAACTGGGATGAAGTTCTTTTATGAAAATGTGAAATTATATTCACAGCTTTTTAGATGTTTTGGAATGTTATGACTTTGAAAAGAAACCGATTGTGTGAAAATAATGTCTAAATCAAGGGTCAGATATCCAAGCATTGTCAGATTGGCTTTATTAAAGTTCTATTTCCATAGTGTTTGTGTAGCATGAATCTTGTGTTACTACTAAAACTCATCATATGCAAAGCTAGGAGTCACGTTTAAAAGGAGACAGGACTCAAGAGTGAAGTAGGGACTTAAGGTGAAGCTATTCAACTATGCTTTTCTTATAAAGCTCTGAGACTTGGACACTGGTGGAACTCAAATATTTTCCACAGAAACAGCCTCAGCATCTTATCTGGTGCTACAGACCTGCCCTTATGTCTCCCTTCTTTTTCCAACTTATTCTCACATTTGCCTTTACTTTTTCCACCTCCTTATCTAATTCTCTGAAGATCACAAACTAAGCTTGCACGTAGGATGAGATTTAAAATTTCTGATACAAGACATAATTGAATAATAACATGGGAAGGCAATAAGAATGCTGTACCATAAAGCACTGTTTTTACCACCACACTATTCAAACTGCCTATTATCGCTGTGACAAAAAAAAACAAGCTATTTCTTTAAGTTATGGTTTATCTAATATTTATGCCACACAGGTGTCTCATGTAAGCCACAGGTAACAGTCTGATTTATAGACATTATAAGAAAATTGGAAAATTTATTTGAAACAGATAAAAACCTACAGGCATTTTACTTAAAGGAAACTAATTTTAAATTTCAGTCTTTGTGTTTGCAAAATGATATCCAGATTTGATTTCATTGTATTCTCAACTGTACATGTAGTAACAGAAACACGCTTCATTTATAATCCCCTAAAGAACAAAAAGTGCTCATGACTCTGAGCTAAAAAAAATGTTGTGGTTCATATACCTACACATCCACCCCATCACCAACCCCCCCACCCCTCACTATCAGTAACTCTTTCTTTCTCCATTATTTTCATCAGTTTTTCAGGGAAAGGCAGGGAGGTAGGGCAGGGAGGGAATCCACAACCAAAAGAGGCCATCACAAAGCCAGAACATCACTTGCTCCCTTGTAAAAAGTTGGATGGAGACTGAAAAGAAGGCCTGCAAAGTAGCTAGGAACAAACACTGTGATGCCTAAAAGTAGTACTAGAAATGGCAAGAAAATAGCGTCCCCTTAGCACCAATCCCTTGACTCTTCTAAGAAAAACATAACTAATATCTAAGTGGACAAAGATTAGGAAGTGGAAAAGGGAACAACGACCATCCCAATACTGCATAGGAAGACTCAAAAAAATAATCATACTTAGCTTGTTTTGGCCTAACAGAAGCACAGTCCTGTTTTGACTCTAGTTCATCTTTCAAGTGGTCCAGTTTCTCTTATACTACTCTCATGCCCAGTTTCATACACCATGCTAGGGGCAGAGGCACTGACCCAAACAGTGCTTGACCCAATGGTTTTTTAAGTCTGGAAAAGGCATAGTATAATGCCACAAAAGCCATGGGAGACAGCTTATAGGTACCCAGGGCAGGAAGCCATCCACCACAGGGCACACTCTGAGTGGTTCCAGAGTCACTTGCTAAAGGCTACAGAGATAAAGCTGACACAGCTGTGCACATAAATTCAGACAAGAACATGTGGTGATGCAGAATAGCACTAGACCCAAGTGACTTGCTGACACAACGTAATATAAAATTAAATTAAGTCAGAACTGAAAATGTAGTTCCTTATTTTCACATAAAGTTTAGAGCAAAATCTTAAAAATGTCCACAAAGACATTACTATGCAAGTGTCAAGTGGGCATATCTTAATTTGAGATTGGTACCAGATTCCCTGCTCCCAGTCTAACCCATTCCTGTTTCAGAATCACCTTGTTGCAAAAACCAACTCATGAAACTCCTGTTGAATACTAGAGTTTGTAAACTGGCATATTAAGAGAACTCAGCATCAGGGACTGTTCTCTCTGAAAATCAGTGGGAAAGAAATTTTTCTTCAGTTGCTGACCAGTAGGGAACAAAAATGTCTCAAAGTACCAACAACCATTAATAAATGCTCACTGAAAAGAACAGTCCTTCTGGAACAATAGACCTAAAGGACATGGACTATTTGAGCATAGACAGGGTAAAGCAGCAGGTAAATTGAAAGTCTCTCAGAGTTCTCTAAAATTGGAGGGATTTGTAGTGCAATACACCACAGACTGTTTCTGAGGTAAAACTTCTTGTTCCACAGCTACTTCTCAGGACTGTTCCTTGGAAAATCATCTTCTCTCAGAAAAGGACAATTTCTCCTGTAAATGACATATGCAGAGTAAAAGCCTAACTTTTCTTAAACCATGAGGAGTTTTAGCTCTTCACAAGGAGAGGAGTTTTATTCTCCCTTCCTCTTCATCCTTTCTCTTTCACCTATTTCCTTAGAATGACAGAAAAGCAGATAAACTCTGGTTAAAAGTCATGATGTACTAAGGCTACACTTAACTATAGAGTTACATGCCACTGATGACAGATTAGCAAAACTTCAGTAAATAATCAGAAAAATTTAAGGTATTATTTGTGGAACTCCATTGCAATCAAACAATTCCACTTTTTTACCTTTAAATCTACCTGTTTTGAGACTGCCTCCTCTCAGCATTCTCCCCAGCCTTCAGGACAGCATTTTTTTTTCTTAAAAAAAGAGAGACAGAGAAGCAGAGACACAATTTCTACATATGTTTCTTTTCTTTTGAGGTCCTATAAATTCAGCCTTTCATCTCCAGAAAAATGTATTTGATAGGAGAGGTTGGACTTGATTATCCAGTGGGTCCTTTCCAACCTAGTGATTCTATGATTCTATGTTTATCTCTGGTGAGACATTTTCAAAAGTATCATTCTATTCCATAAACACATGGTGTTAATTTTTAATAATGTTCTACTATTGCAGAAATAATGCCTATTCACCACTAAATATTTAAATTGTGCTGCTTAAATTTTGCAGATATCATTCTCAATTAATAGTTCCCCATTTTTTTTAGTTCTTTGACTTTTTGTCTTTTCTTCAGCTTTACTTTTGTTTTGTAGATGCCATGCTGCTCTAAAATGTTGGAGTCTTTAATTAGCATATTACTCCTATATTCTGGACTTATGTTATGTTTACTTTTATATTCTCCGCTGATGTCAGTTTGAGGCACTGTTGACCTGATGTATCCTAGTCACTGCCAAAATATTTACCTAGATCATCTAGTTCCAACCCTCCTGCCATGGACAGGGACACCTCCCACTAGACCAGGCTACTCAAGGCCCCATCCAGCCTGGCCTTGAACACTCCCAGAGAGGGGGGCATCCACACCTTCTTTGAGCAACCTGCTCCTATGTCTCACCACCCTAATTGTGAAGAATTTCTTCCTAATCTCTGGTCTAAATCTTACCCTCTCTGGTTTAAAGGCATTCCCCCTTATCCTATCACTACATGTCCTTGTAAAAAGTCCCTCTTCAGCTTTCTTGCAGACCCCCCTTCACGTACTGGAAGGCCACTATGATGTCTCCCAGAAGCCTTCTCTTCTCCAGGCTGAACAACCCAAACTCTTTCAGCCTGTCCTCATAGCAGAGGTGTTTCAGCCCTCTGATCATCTTTGTAGCCCTCCTCTGAACCCATTCTAATATTTCCAAATCTTTTTATATTAAGAATTCCAGAACTGGACATAATACTCCAGGTGGGATCTCACAAGGGAGTAAAAGGGGGGCAGCATAACCTTTGACCAGCTGGCCATGCTTGTTTTGGTGCAAGCCCACATGGTTACAGTTGGCCTTCTTGGCTGCCAACACACATCGCTGGCTCATGTCGAGCTTCTCATCGACCAGCACTCCCAAGTCCTTTTTCTGCAGGACTGCTTTCAATTCCATCCTGTATTGAGATTGTGGATTGCTCCAACCTAGGTGTAGGACCTTGCACTCAGTCTTGTTGAACCTCATGAGCTTCATACAGGTCCACTTCTCCAGCTTTCTCCTCATCTGTTGATAAGAGATCACCGTTTTCATTCATCAGTTAGAGTATGCTTTCCTTAATCTTCCTTTTGTGATTGACATACCTATAGAAAACTTTCTTGTTAGTCTTTACTTCTGTTGTCCAGTTCAGCTGCAGCAGTGCCTTGACCCCATCCCCACACAATCAGTCAGTGTCCCTATATTCTTCCTAGGTTCTCTGTCCTTGCTTGCACTGCCTGTGCAGTTCCTCTTGATCTTCATTTTGACCAGCAGGTCTCAACTCAGCCACACTTGTCTCTTCTCTGCCTGATTTCCTACATACGGGGACTGAACTCTCTTGCACTTGATAGAAAACATCCTTAAATATTTGCCAGCTCTGTTCCACTCCCCTGTCCCTGAGGACTATGTCCCAGGGGGTCCTACAAACTAACTCCTAAAAGAGCTGGAAGTCTGCTTTCCTGAAATTTAGGGTCCTGACTGTAGTACTCGCCTGTCCCATATCCCTCAGANGTCCTTTTTCTGCAGGACTGCTTTCAATTCCATCCTGTATTGAGATTGTGGATTGCTCCAACCTAGGTGTAGGACCTTGCACTCAGTCTTGTTGAACCTCATGAGCTTCATACAGGTCCACTTCTCCAGCTTTCTCCTCATCTGTTGATAAGAGATCACCGTTTTCATTCATCAGTTAGAGTATGCTTTCCTTAATCTTCCTTTTGTGATTGACATACCTATAGAAAACTTTCTTGTTAGTCTTTACTTCTGTTGTCCAGTTCAGCTGCAGCAGTGCCTTGACCCCATCCCCACACAATCAGTCAGTGTCCCTATATTCTTCCTAGGTTCTCTGTCCTTGCTTGCACTGCCTGTGCAGTTCCTCTTGATCTTCATTTTGACCAGCAGGTCTCAACTCAGCCACACTTGTCTCTTCTCTGCCTGATTTCCTACATACGGGGACTGAACTCTCTTGCACTTGATAGAAAACATCCTTAAATATTTGCCAGCTCTGTTCCACTCCCCTGTCCCTGAGGACTATGTCCCAGGGGGTCCTACAAACTAACTCCTAAAAGAGCTGGAAGTCTGCTTTCCTGAAATTTAGGGTCCTGACTGTAGTACTCGCCTGTCCCATATCCCTCAGAACTCTGAATTCCACCAATATGTGAACACTGCAACCCAGGCTGCCTCCAATCTCGAAGTCCCTGAGAAGCTCACTTGCATTGGTGACCACCGCATTCCCTCAGCTAGGGGTGTCTGTTACCTCGGTTAAGAAATTATATTCATTGCACTCCAGGAATCTCCTGGATTGCCTATAGCTTGCCGTGCTACTTTTCCAGCATATATCAGGGTGGTACCTAACTGGAGGAGGTAGCTTAGCATTGGTAGGCTCACTTTGATCAGGTCACCTATAGTACACATCAACCACAAGGTTCCTTTTGTAGCCTCAGTCTTCTATTCAGAATCACAGAACTGCTAGGTTGGAAAAGACCCTCAAAATCATCGAGTCCAACCATTCCTATCAAACACTAAACCATGTCCCTCAGCACCTCGTCCACCTGTGCCTTAAACACCTCCAGGGAAGGTGAATCAACCACCTCCCGGGGTAGCCTGTTCCAGTGCCTAATGACACTTTCTGTAAAAAACTTTTTCTAATGTCCAGCCTGAACCTCCTCTGGTGGAGCCTGAGGCCATTCCCTCTTGTCCTGTCCCCTGTCACTTGGGAGACCGGTCAGCTCCCTCCTCTCTACAGCCCCCTTTCAAGTAGTTATAGAGAGCAATAAGGTCTCCCCTCAGCCTCCTCTTCTCCAGGCCAAACAACCCCAGCTCTCTCAGCCATTCCTCATAAGACTTGTTCTCCAGGCCCTTCACCAGCTTCTCTGGACACACTCCAGAGCCTCAACATCCTCTTTATAGTGTGGGGCCCAGAACTGAACACAGTATTTGAGGTGCAGTCTCACCAGTGTTGCGTGCAGAGGGAGAATAACCTCCCTGGAGCACTGGTCACACTGTTTCTGATACAAGCCAAGATGCCATTGGCCTTCTTGGCCACCTGGGCACACTGCTGGCTCATGTACAGTTGCTGTCAACCAACACTCCCAAGTCCTTCTCCTCCAGGCAACTTTCCAGCCAGACTTCTAGTCTGTAGCACTGAATAGGGTTGTTGTGCCCCAGTTGCAGGACCCAGCATATGGCCTTGTTAAACCTCATGATATTGGTCTCAGCTCAGTGGTCCAGCCTCTACAGACTCCTTTGGAGAATCTCCCTATACTCCAGCAGATCGACACTTCCACCCAGTTTATTGTCATCAGCAAACTTGCTAAGGGTGCGCTTGATGCCTTCATCCAGGTAATTCATAAAGACATTGAACAGGACTGGACCCAGCACTGAGCCCTGGGGAACGCCACTTGTAACTGGCCCCCAGCTGGATTTAACTCCATTTACCACCACTCTCTGGGCCTGGACATCCACCTAGGAGAGTGTGTGCCTATCCATTCTGGAGGCTGACAGCTTCCTAAGCTATGAGAAACTGTGTCAAAGCTTTATTCTCATTCATAAACATTCTCATTCATAAGTTTTAGATCTGTTCCTGTTCTTCAAAGACCGCTCTTCACACTGTCCATTTGATATAAATGGCAATGCCTTCACCCCTCCTTCACAGTCTGTCCCTTCTGAACAGCCTGTAGCCGTCAATAGCCACACTCCAGTTATGGGATTCATTCCATCAGGATCAGAACTAGGACAGGGAGGCAGCTTCATCAGCTTTGCATTTTGGGAGGACTTCCTTGTTTTTAAGGAGCAGTGTTTAGTTAGTTTGCAAGAAATTGATTCTCAGCCTTACTTGAAAGAGTATTCTGTTGTTGTCTTCATCAGCACATATGAATGAGGGACTTATTTTGTAAACAGAATGAAGACAACTGCCCCAAGGCTATTATTTAAGAATAATTAGAACGACTGCACTTCTGAAAAGCATTCATGTCTCCTCATTTTAGGTACTTAGTGGAGTAAGAATTTGCTTTGACAAATACCAAATGATATCTGTTTATGTAACAGAGAAGATGTTTGGCACATGCTGTATAGGATAGAAGATTTATTCTACGTAACTTTTAAGTAATAGATTTAGGAGCTTAAGTTAGGAATGAAGTGACATTGGGTCAGTGGAAAGAGATTTACACTTACTAGAAGATATATATAGTATAGGTGGACTGATTCATCTTCCAAAAATACTTTTCCTTCTCTGTCACAACTGAAGCAACCTAGAACAATCAAGATCCTAACTCTGAGAACTCCTAGTAATTTCAAACAC
This sequence comes from Piaya cayana, assembly GCA_013389865.1. Taxonomy (NCBI): domain Eukaryota; kingdom Metazoa; phylum Chordata; class Aves; order Cuculiformes; family Coccyzidae; genus Piaya; species Piaya cayana. The sequence continues at coordinate 190,239 of WAAB01021929.1, forward strand.
ATTTCTAAAAAGAAATAGAGAGTTCCAAGACTGCAAAAAATTTTGATATGCTGAACACATTAATTGATGTTTTCAGAATTTTTTTGGTATTTTCTTCTAGCTGCTTCCTGTGATTTTAAAATGCTTAGCTAAATTAATGTCATAAGAATCTAGGGAATGATTAATCTCACCACAACTGGGAAAGTCAGAGAAATAAAATCAGGATAAATATTACACTACTTAATTTAGCTAATATGTGCTAATGCGTTTCTATGTATGATTAGTATCAAGCATTATTAAGCAGTAAACTGAATTACAATTTACACTGAAAATAAAATCTACTGCTTAAAACTGGAGTTTCTTGAAAAGCAATCTACTGTCCTCTAATGTGGGTTGTTTGTAGGCATTTCAAATAGCTGAGAAAAGTCAGACTAGACTTTCCAAACCAGAAATTTATACAAGGAATGGACTCCTACCAATATGACCTAAGGCAATTGCAGTCTCCCCTAAGCACAATATAGGCAGAGTTGCATTTCCCTAACACAACACAGTCATGTCATTATGGCCTGAAAACTTCTGCTTCATGGCTGCACTTGGCTTTGTCTAAACTAAGAAAAACCTCTCAGAGTTTGCTGTGTTGGATGGTCTGCCAGGGAGACAGGAGCCAATATTGTTTAGAGGACTCCTGTCCTTTGTGTTTTCAGAGAGCTGACACTACTGAGAGCTACTGAGCTAAATAGTTTTGCAGACCTGCAGTTTTCTTAGCTAGAAACATCTGTGTGGAGTGCAACCATCCATGAGTGGAACCAGAATTAAATGGTTATTTCCAAATTCACTAAGTACACTAGGTAAGGTCTGAAAAAAATAGAAATTAAGTCCAGTGCTTCAGATTTTAAGCCAATCTTGGCTTAGTGGACTTTATGAAAAAATCCTGCTGGCATGTTACTTCACAATAAAAAAACATACAGTGTTGATTACACTTACCAGTTCCTCTAAACACCAAGTAGTTGCTGGGAACAGCAACTTTAAAAGTGGCAGGGGCTGGGGGTGGAAGGGAAGAGGGAGAGACAAAGAAATATTTATATTTATAGAATGCTTTTTTGTCCCATTCTGACCTTATTCTGAAAAGAATGCAGCTTTTAAATGCATTCTTTCCAACATGATTTTTACTTGCTAAATTTTATAAATTGAGAAATAGATCAGTAAGTTTCTATCTTATTGGAATAAGTTCCTCATTTTCACTCTTCTCATGTATAGCGAGTGAAACATTATGCATTCCAGCAATGAAATGCCATGAAAAACTTTGTGTGGGTTTATTTATTACTGCATGTTTGGATTGGCAGTTATGAAGTTATTAATGCAACTGGGGCACTATCACAACAGGACCACAGATTTAGTTTGAGAAATACAGAAAACCTTGAGATGGAAGACATGAAATGATGAGCAAATGTTAAGACTAAGTATGCCACCAAAAATTGAAAGGGCAGCAGCTATACAGATATTATGGACCTACTGTACCATGTTGACCACCATTAATTACTTTCAATGTCTATGGGAACTGTGTAACATTATCAAGTAGGATTAAGACCTAGGTCACAAAGGCACTTTATGTCTAGTGAGTTATGTGCACAGCCTTTTTATTTCTTCAGCAGACTTTTTTCCACTTTCCACTGATGTCTGACTTGACAAAATGCTTAATTGATCTCACTCAAAAAAACAGAAATAAACCACAGTTTCTTATTTGTTAAAGTTATCTGCAATGATATACAAAATAATCTAGAATTATCTATA
>WAAB01021929.1:192508-212682 GCA_013389865.1 Piaya cayana
TACACTACTTAATTTAGCTAATATGTGCTAATGCGTTTCTATGTATGATTAGTATCAAGCATTATTAAGCAGTGAACTGAATTACAATTTACATTGAAAATAAAATCTACTGCTTAAAACTGGAGTTTCTTGAAAAGCAATCTACTGTCCTCTAATGTGGGTTGTTTGTAGGCATTTCAAATAGCTGAGAAAAGTCAGACTAGACTTTCCAAACCAGAAATTTATACAAGGAATGGACTCCTACCAATATGACCTAAGGCAATTGCAGTCTCCCCTAAGCACAATATAGGCAGAGTTGCATTTCCCTAACACAACACAGTCATGTCGTTATGGCTTGAAAACTTCTCCTGCTTCATGGCTGCACTTGGCTTTGTCTAAACTAAGAAAAACCTCTCAGAGTTTGCTGTGTTGGATGGTCTGCCAGGGAGACAGGAGCCAATATTGTTTAGAGGACTCCTGTCCTTTGTGTTTTCAGAGAGCTGACACTACTGAGAGCTACTGAGCTAAATATTTTTGCAGACCTGCAGTTTTCTTAGATAGAAACATATGTGTGGAGTGCAACCATTCATGAGTGGAACCAGAATTAAATGGTTATTTCCAAATTCACTAAGTACACTAAGTAAGGTCTGAAAAAAATAGAAATTAAGTCCAGTGCTTCAGATTTTAAGCCAATCTTGGCTTAGTGGACTTTATGAAAAAATCCTACTGGCATGTTACTTCACAATAATAAACATACAGAGTTGATTACACTTACCAGTTCCTCTAAACACCAAGTAGTTGCTGGGAACAGCAACTTTAAAAGTGGCAGGGGCTGGGGGTGGGAAGGGAAGAGGGAGAGACAAAGAAATATTTATATTTATAGAATGCTTTTTTGTCCCATTCTGACCTTATTCTGAAAAGAATGCAGCTTTTAAATGCATTCTTTCCAACATGATTTTTACTTGCTAAATTTTATAAATTGAGAAATAGATCAGTAAGTTTCTATCTTATTGGAATAAGTTCCTCATTTTCACTCTTCTCATGTATAGCGAGTGAAACATTATGCATTCCAGCAATGAAATGCCATGAAAAACTTTGTGTGGGTTTATTTATTACTGCATGTTTGGATTGGCAGTTATGAAGTTATTCATGCAACTGGGGCACTATCACAACAGGACCACAGATTTAGTTTGAGAAATACAGAAAACCCTGAGATGGAAGACATGAAATGATGAGCAAATGTTAAGACGAAGTATGCCACCAAAAATTGAAAGGGCAGCAGCTGTACAGATATTATGGACCTACTGTACCATGTTGACCACCATTAATTCCTTTCAATGTCTATGGGAACTGTGTAACATTATCAAGTAGGATTAAGACCTAGGTCACAAAGGCACTTTATGTCTAGTGAGTTATGTGCACAGCCTTTTTATTTCTTCAGCAGACTTTTTTCCACTTTCCACTGATGTCTGACTTGACAAAATGCTTAATTGATCTCACTCAAAAAAACAGAAATAAACCACAGTTTCTTATTTGTTAAAGTTATCTGCAATGATATACAAAATAATCTAGAATTATCTATAATATATGAAAACAGGTAAAGAAAGAAATAAGAAAAATGTGACAAGGACAGCATGAGTTTTACCAGGCTACAAATGAGACAGGGTTTCCTAAACAGAAAATTTCTTACAAGCTGCAGATTTTTCAAGTACATTAAAAAGCCATTTCAGGATGTACAGATTTTGACTAAGCTATATGTTCAAGCATGCAAGTACCTAAAAGCTTGCTATCAATGTAACAAATACTATACTACAGAGCAGTTTAGAATACCAGGACCCATGTACACTCATGGTAAATGCATGTACACTCATGATACCTGCATGTACACCAGACACCCCTGTGTCATCCTCATCTGAAATTACGTTCTTACTAAACCGTTTCATTTTGAAATTATCTGTCAAAACTGCAACCACTATTTTTTTTCTGTTGTTGCCCATGATTTGCCAATCACTGATTAGGATTGTAGTGAATATGGGCTTAGCCACCTGTAAGCGAGTTGTATTTTTTTTCTGTGCATTCGAAGTTATGGTGAAATTAATAATGTTACTTGCACTAGAAAATGCATCCAGCTAACTAGCTGATTGACAGTTAAAACTCATCCTTAATGTTACCAAACTGTCAGAATTTAGAAAGAGAAATGGTTGCACAGATCCTTATTTGGAGATAAAAATGAATCACACAGAATCACAGAATGACTGGGTTGGAAGAGACCCACTGGATCATCGAGTCCAACCATTCCTATCAAACACTAAACCATGTCCCTCAGGACCCCGTCCACCCGTAACTTAAACACCTCCAGGGAAGGCGAATCAACCACCTCCCTGGGCAGCATATTCCAGTGCCTAATGACCCTTTCCGTAAAAAACTTCTTCCTAATATCCAACCTAAACCTCCCCTGGCGGAGCTTGAGGCCATTCCCCCTTGTCCTGTCCCCTGACACCTGGGAGAAGAGGCCAGCTCCCTCCTCTCTACAACCTCCCTTCAGGTATTTGTAGAGAGTAATGAGGTCTCCCCTCAGCCTCCTCTTCTCCAGGCTAAACAGCCCCAGCTCTCTCAGCCGCTCCTCATAAGGCCTGTTCTCGAGCCCCTTCACCAGTTTCGTTGCTCTTCTCTGGACACTCTCCAGAGCGTCAACATCCTTCTTGTGCTGAGGGGCCCAGAACTGGACACAGTATTCAAGGAGCGGTCTCACCAGTGCCGAGTACAGAGGGAGAATAACCTCCCTGGACCTGCTGGTCACACCATTTCTGATACAAGCCAAGATGCCATTGGCCTTCTTGGCCACCTGGGCACACTGCTGGCTCATGTTCAGCCGGCTGTCGACCAACACCCCCAGGTCCCTCTCCTCCTGGCAGCTCTCCAAACAGACCTCACCCAGTCTGTAGCTCTGCATAGGGTTGTTGTGCCCCAGGTGCAGGACTCGGCATTTGGCTGTGTTAAACCTCATGCCGTTGGACTCCGCCCAGCGGTCCAGTCTGTCCAGATCCCTTTGCAGGGCCTTCCTTCCCTCCAGCAGATCGACACTTCCACCCAGCTTAGTGTCATCTGCAAACTTACTAAGGGTGCACTCAGTGAAGATGATGTTTGCATATTTTATAGTATGGAGAAAGCTTAGCTATAGCATGCAACTTTCTCAAAGATAGAATGGTTGCTCATTATCTTCTTCTCTCTCTTAGTTAGGTGTATGACATTCTGATCTCTACCGCTTCCAGGTATGAAGTTCTAGCCAGACACCGTCTACAGAATTAACACTATTTACCCTAGTTTTACTTGTCACATCTTTGTTCTTCAAGACGTGATCAAGTTTTATCAGTTTAAGATTCTATTGTTTATGTTAGAAGAATCAACATACTTATGGTATAACTCTTCTGACGTTGGTGGATTTCAGTAGAAAGAAGTCTGGAGCAAGATGCTGAGTAAGCTTAGAAAGCCTGTGGGAACCTGATGCCAAATATTTCCTTACTGTCTACACCATATCACTTTTGTAGCTGAAGGAGTTTACAATGGAAATATAAATTCTTAAGAAGTATCATCCTCTCCTCACTTGCATTTTTTTGTAAAGAAGGTATTTTAAGCATCCTAGCACTGATTGCTTTGTGGGCGATTGCATTATGAGCTTTTCAATGTACATGAATTTTGAAATTACAAAAGCTTTTTTTTTTCCTGCCATCAACTTTACAAGTGTTTGTTCTTAGCATTTTGAGATCATTTTTTTAAATTTCATAGCAGTAGACAAGATACATTAACTGTCACCTGCAATAAGAAACACAGCATAAATCACAGATGGAAATGGTTTATAACAATTACTCAGGTGTCATATACAGAATAAGCAGTGAGTAGGTGGTAGCAAATCTGAAGAGAACTTTAAATGCAAAAACTGCCAGATTGAACCTTTTTAACATTCCTCCCATTTTTAGTTATAAAGTAAAATAGTGCAAGTGCAGTGAAAGAACCCTGTCATTGGCAATGATTACCAGCCGGTCTGGGATATTATGGGGGTTTTATTATTATTATTCATTCATTTTACAGAAACTTATCCTGTTTACAAGAGAAAATTCAGCCTTCCAAAAGGAAAATTTGATTAGACTAAATTCTCTTCAGGAAATGAATAAGAGAGATTGAATACCCTATGACCACTAAATCTGGCAGGACTTCACAGTGTATGGAAATTGTATCCTTGTATGTTTCTTCTGAATTTTCTAATCTAATTTGAATCTAATGCTAATATAAATGTTCATTCTAAGAGGTTTTATTGCACAAGAGTGACATTGCTCCACAGGTTTCTATTAAAATCTAAATCATCAGGTGGCAGCTTAGGTTGCAGATCTATGAAGGAACATTCATGGTTTGATTCTGTCTGTTGACACCTCTGAGTCAATGAAGGGTTTAAGAACAGGAGTGGTCCATTGTGCATATGTTCACAGTGCTCTGTGACTTCTATAATCAACACAGGAGAAAATCTAGTCCGTAAAAATCACAAGGTTATACTACAAAAGTGTGTTCTCTCCTAAGTAGATCTAAAAGCTATCAAAGAACTACAGAAAATAGAATCATAGAATAACCAGGTTGGAAGAGATCCACCAGATCATCAAGTCCAACCATTCCTATCAAATATTCTAAATATTTAGTCATTATGTGATAAATTCAGTCAGAGAGCTACCTTTATGTACTTCATCAACTTCATTGCCTTATACAGAACCCAATGCATTTAGTCCACTCTCTTCAGAAAGGAGAAGCTTCCTGCTACAGAAGAACAACCCAAGCACAGCAACCATTTTTCAGATCATTGGAATGAGTGTAATATTTGAGTTTTCCACCTTCAGTCAGTGTCCTAGCTTGACAGCGCACAGTCATGCCTGAAATTAGTTAAGGATTTCTCCTCCTCTATGCCTCACCATGCAAGAGCTTTCCATTAAGCAACCAAAGAGTTCAGGTTCCAAACTCATCATCTGCCCTGCCCCAACTTCTGACCAGTGGCTGGTAGGGCAGATTGGTTAAATGAAAGCATTCATAAAGTTATCACAGAACTGAAACCAACCTAGCCTGTGCGTGCAGAAGTTCTGTACATTTTCTTGAGGTACTATAACCACCTGCTTAAGTTCTGCAACAGGAGATACTAAAATAAGATTGATCAAGTCAGTCCAAACTCCTTCTCCTGGGGATTCTTTCTTCCTTTAATTCTTCCAACTCACTGGAAAGTGAGAGGTACATACAGCAGGCCTGGGGACATACTTTGATATGTTAGCTTCTCATCTATGTCAGTTTCCAAAGAGGTGTCCATCATGAAGAAAATGCCTGCCTGCAGGTTTACCCCTTCTGTACATTTGAAATTAACACAAAGCAAATGCACACTGGAAGGTATCTGCAAGGTTTACTGAGTTGTGAATCATTCTGGGCTGCTCCTGGCTAATGTATTGCAGTAAAATAGTTAGAATATGCAACAATTAAAATGTTAACAGATTTCCATAGAAAAGGAGAAGTTATTTGCACTGCATTCAGGGAAATATAAAAGCTTCAACTGCCACATCTAGTCAGTCTTCACAAAGCCTTTATTCATGATACTCCTTCCTTAATATGCAATTTAGTCTGTGTTGCAGAGGCCTGGTTTAGACTTTACAGGAAACAAGGATTTTATAAACAAATCCATTTTAACACTGTCTTAGTGCTATGTTGCAGCGGGCTGCACTAATTCTTACCATATTAAAACTGTGAAGTGAAACATTGTCTAATCTATTCTGTTAATTGGTGCATGTAAATTCTTGAACAGCAGGAAAACATGTTTGAGAAGATCCTTCCAACTTACCCGGCTAGTATGAGCTTTTTCTTCCCTCGTTTTCCTTCATTGACTAAAAGCCTGTTACACATTGTAATACATTCAGTATTATTATACTTCTTGCCTGTAAGTCTGAAACAGGAGTCTCCAGATGCTAAAGGTAATCTGAGCATCTATGCAACCCTAATCTGAAGATTCAGAAAAGCTACTTTTCCAAAACTGAACTTTTTGCTATCTTTCATTACACTATTGCTCGTTTGTTATCCTAAACTGCCCCCTTGTGTTCCTCGACTGTAAGCAAATATTTTGCTCAAGTATGCATAGTGAAGGGTTCATAGTAGATAAATATTTATGAGAGGATGTGTTAGCATCTTTTGAAAACTGCACTAAATCTTCGTCTTTGAACAGAAACAGTTACATGTTATTTTTAATCATTGGAAGCTGCAGATGCTGCCATACTGCCAAGAACCAGTGCTTTACAAGAGCAAAAATTTTTTTGAAGCTTAATAGTGTAAATTTTATCAAGATGTCTTACTGTCCCTTCAAGTAGTATTATGTTCACACAGAAAGACTCATGTCCCTAGTAGGAAGGTTCTATCTTCTACATTTTTCATAACAAGATGTAAATCATTTTACCAATATATCTCAAAATGTCTTTAGCAGGGAAATGTATGAAGAGAAGTTTGGACAAGAATATCCCAGTACGACAGTCAAAATATTACTGAAAAAACTTTAAGAAAAGAATAGAAGAATCATTCTTCACATTGTCATGTGATGACTCATTAACCAACTACAGTAAATGTAGATAGAATCTTTCATAAAAAGGAATTATGAAAAATGAGGGCATTATAACTCGACATAATATAGACACGTCATAGCTTTTCATCTGTGACCCTTACCTTCTGTTGAGCACTCTGAGGAAGGAGATCCTAACAGTCATCTTATATAAGAGAAACATAACCATCACAGAAAACCAACGAGATTTCAGTCTCACTTATAAAAAACAAAGTAAAAGAAACAGGAGATGCTGAACTAAGAAAAATATTACATTAAGTATAACATTAACAGAACATATACTTTTTTCAGCTGTGTTCTACTCTTAGAACTTTACAGCTTCTAGCTTTAAACAAATATATTATTTCATACCTGAAACTAGTGATAAAGCTGTCTTTAACTGTTTTGACAAGAAACAGACATACTATCCCTATTAGAGATCCTTAAAAGCTACATGACAATATCCACTGTCCCAATATACTCTTGTTTCATGGTATCAAGGAAGTTATTTTTCCACAGAAGCAGCATAGAGTAACTTAAGAGCTGCTTTTGCAGCAAATATTAGAGAAAGAATGGTTTTCAGTGACCAGTAACAATTATGAAGTTCCTTTGACATATACTGAGGTGATGAAAAGAAAACTCGAACCCTGAGAATATCAAGAAAGAATGAAGCAAAGCTCAGAGTGAAAATGAAATTAAGTAAAACAATAAATGCTGAGAGATACTCAGTTTCCTGAACACAGGTGCCATTTTAGACCTAATTGATACCAAGATGCCTTCACAGAGCTAGGAGGTATGGTGCAGGATGAGCAGCTGGAGGTCAATGACACTTTAGGTATCTAAAATAGCACTAGCTACCCGTATTCAAGCAACTAAGTCCCTCTGCATCCTTTAACATTAGCTGAGAGAAACAGGCACATTTAGGACACAGTGAATGTATTCCACATTGGATAATACAATGAAAGGCTGCCTTTCTCCACTGGCCACAGCAAGAGCTGTGATGCTTAGATGTTTATATTTTAGATATATACACTTAGATACATCAGTCTGACTACAAATGTTCTAACGTTGCTGAAAATAATCTTAGAGTTTGTTTCAACATCTTTCAATGATTTTCTTTAAATTGATATTTCTTTTTTGAAAATATTTTTACTTCAGTGTAACTCCAAATTCTAATGGAAAAAAAATTAAATCACTCTCCCACATAGTATTAAAAGCTACAGAGGAATGTAGGTGGAAAATAATTAAAATATAACAGTTTCCTTAACTATGTACATGACAAACACTATAGATATATCTCACTTTTCCTCCATATCTAGTACTTCTGAGTATATTTGACTCAGATGGTGTCTACACTGCCTTTCTAAAGGTATGAGCTGCATCTTCAGCCATTAATAGCTTCTTATTTGTAACTCACCATAAAGTTAATTACTATTTTCATAGCTATAAAAGTTTTTGAAGAAAAAGAGAATTATTTATTAGGATATTAATCCCTGACTACATTCAGTATTTTGAGATTTCTGTGCCCTTACACCTGTGTCAATGAAGCTACCACCTTGTTTATCAAGATGAATGAGAAATCATGCCTTACACTTGATCAGAATGAACAGTGAGATAAGCAAACATTGTATTTGGAAACAAGATTTTCAGGCAAGTCATGAAATTCTGGTAAATATAGTCAAGCCTTAAGCTAACACTGGAACTTATATCGTGCAACAGAGACACATCAGAGCATGAGCTGCAAAAATGTGAGTACCTAGAAAAAATAGTATCTTACCAGTGGAATAACACGTCAGACACCATGTAGTTCTGGAAGAATAGCAACTCTCCTAAAATAATTCTCTCCATGGGACTATGTCCTCCTAACCAAATTGGAAATCTTATAGGAGTAAAGTCAGTAGAATTCAGATAACATTAAAGATTCATTTGTGTCAGTTTTTTTTAAAAAAAGGCTATGTTGCACAGTAAAGATAATTCCTTGACACTCTAGATATAAAAAAAGAACAGAAATTTTAATGTTTTTTTAAAAATTTTAATTACATTTGCCCAGATTTTGAATAGTCATCCATATTTATTAATTTAGTGGCAGAATATTCGCTTTGCATCTTTCCCTGTATTTTGCATTTACACACTCCCTGAGGGTATTGTTCTATGTGGGAGAATTTTACCAGATCAGTCTCAGAATACTTCAGTGCCCCCATGCATTTCTGGAAGACACGTAAACCGTGGCAAGGAGGAAGTAACTTCTGTGGAACTCATTTTCATTAATCCCCAGAGAAGGTGAATATTGAGTTCCCTGCAAGTTACTGTCTTTTCCAGGTGGCAGCTGTTTCTGACCTTGCAATAAATATGAAGTCAATGAGTTAAGCAGAGAGTGTAACCTCAGGGAGAGAAGAGATTTTCAGTCTCCTCTAGGGAAGCCAGATAGATGGCTGTCTGACACAAGCGGGTCATAGACTGATCGTAGTGCAGCAGGGGAGGTTTCACAGCAGGAATAAAGCATTTTTCAATGTGGAGTATGAGAATGGAAGTGTCCAGGCTTGAGGTGGGCATAGGTTACTTTTGGGGCAAAGGGCAAAATTTCAGTGAGTGAAAATGTGGTTTATTTGCACATCTGATAGTTCAGGTGTCTAGTGAGGGTGAGTAAGCACCAGGTAGAACAGTGGTAGAATAATTCAGGAGGTGATTGCAGTTGAGGGACTAAAAGGGGCAACTGGAAAGCAGAGAACTGGGTCTACCAGAAGCTAATCTCTGCTTCTGATCCAAAAGTGCTGGGCAGTTTTTAATTCTGTATGACAAGATCATGACGGAGTATGGTAAATCGATATCCTTTCTCTTCAAAATTATTATCGCTCAAGCTTTTCATATTGTCCTTCTCCTCTTATTTCCCCCTTCAATCACAGTCACTCACATAACAAGCAAAAGTAGTGAGATATGAAAGGACAGGACTGAGTGCATAAGAACAGTCTGCTAATGGAAGACCTAATAGTTATTTTCGCAAGCCAACTATTTGTGGTGCACTGAGCACGCAGTACTGGATGCTTCACTTTTATAATAGATTCACTCAGTACACCTTTTGCAAGTTTGATTCATCTGAGTCTTCCAAAGATTGTGTTTGTAGAACTCATTATAGCACAGAGAACATTAAATAAATACTCAAGTGGATTATCACTAACCAAGTTGTAAAAAATCTCATTTGAGATCTAGCAATATTTTAAAAAGAATCTCTCTATACAACTGAGAAACAAGCATTTTCCAGTCATATTACCTAAAATACTGTTGAATTTTATCTCTAGAATCTAGCCTTAATCCAATATTCCTTGGTATGTAAATGTATAGGGAAATATTTTGGTGTTAGTATAGGGGGAAATGCAAAAAAGTGTGTTCATAAGGAACTTGGAATACAGTTAATCAAGAATATTTTTGCTTTCTGTAAAACATGAAAAAAAACCCAAGACAGAATTACTAGCTGTACTGACACATAATTAGACTGAGAAACTGGACTGTTATGTTACAGTCATTCCAAATAGAATTAAGAAAGAATGATGGTAACAAACCTCAAGAGAAAAAAATACTATATTGCCAGAACAAAACAGCAGTCACAATTTGAACATGGAAATCCTTGGTTACAGACCAACAAACAGGAGAGATATTTCAAAAAATTCATTACATTCCAAAAGTCACATCAATTTTGGTATTTTTTGTTTACCTAAGCTGCAAACCAGAAAACATTAGTTTACAGTCACAGATATGATCCACTTTTTAAATACCATGAGAAATGTATGTTCATAGAATGATATCATGCAGGACAAGGTCATAAGCCGTTGTAATTTGACTGACTTTATGTAAGTTTCCACCCCCTTCAGCCTGCATTCCTCCCTTTTGATTGCTGAAAAATCTTTTACAGGACCACTCTATTCGATTAAATGAGTATCTGCTTTATCAAATAAGCATTTTTAGAGCCTTGTAACTGACTTTCTGTCTGAAAATTCATGGCATTTTTCTAGCTGAAAATGAACTCATAATGAAAAAATAATTAATTTTGCCCATCTAAAAGTATTAACAGAACACCTCTCATATAGCACTTTTTTTACCTCATATTCCATCCCCATCTTTTTGTATTCTTATTTATAGCAAGAGCCACTACATAAAGGCAAAGAGTTCTCCTTCTGAAATATTTTACATAAACATCATCTCCCATATAATTCTATCATTTTTGTAGTAGCCAGAGTCAGTGTTGGAAATTTTATTTAAACCTTGCTCCAGCCTCTTCTTAAAGATCTGCCATCATGTGTGCATTTCTGTTCCTTTACAGTCTAAAACACACAAGACAATCTTAACCCCCTTGTTGGTACGGTTAAAGAGAGAAAAATCAGAATGAATCTAACAAAACATCTCACCACAGGCTTGCGTTTGGCAAATTTAATAGTACATTTAGAGGACTCTGAAGGAGAATTTGGGAGAGACTTCTACATAATCATACCGACTTCCTTAAAATCATGGTCTATACACCTACACTGCAGGAAGCACAGAGTTAAGCAGCCCACCATTTCAGCCTGTATGAAAGATGCCAGAGAGACAAAGGAAAGTGAGTAGTTGGGCAGTAGGAAGATGGGTCAGGCATAATATTTCTTGAGTAGGGAGCCTTAGCATCATTGTTTATAGCTTAGCAGCTCAGGGAAGGTCTGCCAAAGAAGGAGACAATGAGACCTTGTACTGATGTGATGGGAAGATCTTCCTGCTTCAGAGGGAAGAACACAAAGAAAGTAGTGAGGAGACAAGCAATGGGTGTGCTCCTCAGACTGTGGGGATCAACCAAAGCTGCTGCATGGTGGCACGGGTTCTGTAAGCCTGCTCTGTCACAGGATGACTCCTTCCCTTTTCCCTCCTGCCAGGGGCATCCTGCCAGGAAGAGCACTTTCCTAAGGAGGTAATGTCTGTGCATGAAAGTGTATGCCAGGCACTGAAATGGAATGCTTCTTTGTCTTGTTAAATAGTCCTTTCTCAATAGTCCTGTCTTGTTCGGGAAAATTATAGTTCTTTTCTCTGATTATACCTTTCTTATATCTTTCACTGTGCTCAAAGCTGTAGTGATGGTAGTAGCTCAGCTACATGTGTCGTTCTTTCTGCAGACAAAATAATCTCTCTTCTTGTCAGGCATTTTTCCTGCCTGTGCTGTGCAGTGTTTCCACCACTGGATTATTAAATTCCAGCTACTTTCCAGCTAAATGTTAATTTATTCTTATAAGAACATATATGCTTATTACACACTGATGAGAGAATTTGTTAAACCCCTTACACTGTTATCATGAAGGAAATACCAGAGTGCCAGTGAAAATAAATTTGAGAGATTTGACTAGAAAACATGCAATTTCATCACTGTCAATTTCCCACATTTGCTAAATTTGTAACATTTATTTCACATTTGTATAATCATAAAATTAGTATTACTGAATGGAATTAGGTTGCAGTTCTTAATTGCTATTTTAAATTGTGCCCAGTCTCTTTTACTTTGCAAACTGCACAGTTATTTTGTACTTTTAAATTTGATTTCTAAGGGTATGTGGTATGACTTTGTACCTCACGGAATTCACGAGATCACTAAAAAGAGGGACATTCACAGACATTTCTTTCTTTTGCATAAGTAAGTTTCAGCCACAAACTAACTATTGAGAAAGTTGAGAAATGTTGTTCTTCCACAACCCATTGCTCTTGCAAACCATAAACAGAGTCACAGAGACAATTCATTATATTGGTAGAAAAGGGATCGCTTTGGTAAGAAATCCTTACCATCAAGAATCAAGTCAGCATTGTGGACATACAATCGATATTCAGAGATGTGTTTGGACGGCTTGAATTCCTTGAAGGGATTTCTGCCTAGAGAAAACTGTTTATCTGTGGAGACTCTTGAGAGTACTTAGGTCAATGGTTGAGTAGGAAATTGCCCAGAGCTAGCCATAAGGAAGACCAGACCACAGCAAATCTGTCTTTCTGTGACTGACAGAGCACTGGTGTCAGTGTGAGGATCTCACATAATATTCCAAATTTATGAACACGAGTGTCATGATTCCTGTTCTCTAGTGCTTTTCTGGCGTTGACCTGTTCACTTCTTTATCAAGAACTATACTCCCGGTGCTATCAAGCAACTGTGGCAGCTGAAAGATAACTTTTCTGGTTCAAGTTACAATAAAGCACCTAACAAAAGGATAATTAATTTTAGAGTAGTTAGAAGCAGAATATTCTAATTTTTAACAACCTAAGGGCATAAAGATCATTGAATTTATTACAAATGCTATAGACTCAGTGGTCTGGTAGTGTGTCTGGAGCAGCTGTGCTAAGTGACTTGTTGTCCCAGATTCCTCAGACTTCCCTGCACCCAAGACCATGTGCTGTGCTGAGAGTCACACTCATAGCACTTCTCCTCTTTGCAAGCAGACTAGGCTTTAACAGGAAGTCATAGGGTAAGGATTAAATGCAACAACACAGTACTAGAAAAAACAAATATTAAACCAGAGTTTGCTTTTCAGTAGCATAATAAACACAGAGCCCAGAAATTATGATTCAAATATAGACTGCGATTTTTCAAAGGCTAGGCTTGTTGAACCAAAACTGAACGCTATTAGCAGAGCAACTTCTTCCCTGTGTAGTGATTTCAGACAGTTCTGATGTCTTTTGAAGTTGTTCATAACCAGAAGGCAAGAGCAGAGACTTACCACCCCTGACAGAAAAAGCCACTGGGCTGAACACTGAAGAGGCAGGGAAGTATACTTTTCAGCCATAAATGTGAAGCTGACTTCACATGATTTGGAGCAGTTCTTTCAAATTATCTGCATTTCATTTTCACTGTTCCTAAAGGGATAATATTTACTAAATGTAATGTTCTATTTCTCTCCATTTCAAGCACTCCTCTGTTTACAAGTTGAGAATACTTCAGAATATTTAACACAAAGAGAACAGAGGAGTCTGTCCTTCACTCATTGTAAAGTGTTTGAGAGTGCAAAATTTAATAGTGGAGATGGTGTAGTTATTTAGACAGAGTGTGGATTACCTCAGTTGCAAAGAAGTGCACTCAGTTCATTAGAAAATTTCTGTGTGATCTTTGAAACCAAAGACACTAGTACATTTTGAGTGAAATGAAATGTTGCATTTTTACAGATTTTAGAATGTTGTAAAAAAGGCTCTAGAATTCAAAGTAAACAAATACTTCAGTGTAAACCTAATGAAGAAATATAAAAATAATTTCACAGATCAGAGCACTGTATCCAATAGCTGCTTCCAAAAAACCTTTGCTTAGATGAAAATATAAAACCAAGAGGATTTGAAAAAAGAAAGATATCAATAAACAAAGGTACAAATAGATAGCGACAGGTGTGAATTTTTATGGTGGTAATCAGACTGAATGAAGCCATTGAAGAAAAACACAGTATGAGAGTAAGTAGATATTACTCTGCTACACTCACTGAAATCCAAAAGCCATTAAACATTTTATTGCAGATTCCACCCTGAGCCATAGCCTTATCTAAAATTTGGTGCACACTAAATTACAGTAAATAACTTCAGGGATCTATTAATGAGAACATGTTTCAGAAGCATTTAAATCACATCCCCTTTTTGTCAGACTCATTAATGTCAAGAATTCCTTTCGTATTTTAATTCTGTAATTCACAGTTAGGAATGCTTGTAGGAGAAAGGGTCTTTTTGCTTCTAGGTTTTTCCTCTAGTAAATCCCATACTTCACATTCTGATTTTAAAAATGCAGTTGCCTAGGAGAGAGAAAAGTTTGTAGTTGGTTTTATATTCACAGTAACAGCTTTCCACACACAAAATTGTATTTTAATTTTTACATAAGACCACCACCATTTCAAACTTAAATTCACTAGTCTTGACATTAGACTGTGTTTCATGAGGTCACTAACACAAAACAAAGTAACCAGATTACCAGGAAGGATCCTGTTTCGTGGTATGACCATACACTGCAGCAGCATTTTTGTGGTTTTGATGATCTATGTTTACCTGAAATATTATGACTGAATCTTTGACAGGAAATAAAACCCAGTTTATACAGCCTAGTATGAATTTATGAGATCCTAGAAACCTATTTTCTATTTAACTGTTGCCATTAACAATGCCAAATACATCACAACATTCAGGTAGGTAAGAGTAGAAAACACTTACTGTCATCATTCTGATTCTAATGTTATAGCAGTCACATTCCATAAATGAAAACATCTGAATGTGAAAACTTGTCTAAAATGTTCATAATGGAGCTGAGTTATGTTTGCCTGGGGAACAAGAATATCCTTCAATCACTTCTTGGATAAACAGGAATTTAAAGTTAAAAGTCAAACACTGTAAAGCTTAGCTGTTTAAAACTTGCATTAAAAAAAAAAGAAGAAGCCTGATTTGTAGGCCTCAGTGCCTCTTCACAGAATCCGGAATCCAGAGTTCATTGCTCCTATTGCAAGCACTGTGCAGTGTGCAGAGAAAGGTAGGAATGGCTATTTGAAGTGGCTGTTGGCTGTTTAAATAGCTATCTGTAAGGCTATTTGAAGTAGCTAGTACAATGAGCAGAAAGCACGTAGAGCAAGCCAGGGAGCAACAATGAGCACACAGCTGTGTATGAAGCACTGTTACCTTTCACACTTTAGAACCTAGGTCAGGGTTTCACAAAAACATTTTTTTCCCAGTATGGTCCATCCACTGTGCTTTCCTGGAAGGGCTGTCCCACATTCTTCTTTTTCAAAAGGATGCAAAAAAGATCATTCTTTTCATTTTATAGACACTCAGACAGGGAATTGCTACATTTCTTTATACAACAACTTGATTGTTAGAAAGTTCATCCATTCTCTGGAGTATTAGTTCAGTTCTCTTTTCAACCTAAGGGGATTCAAAATAGCATGCTATTTCCCCAAAGAATTACAGAAAGAACTGAAGGCTGTAATAATCGTGTTAGTGAGTAATGTGCAGAATGTGGTTCAAAATCTCACAGGACAATCCTTACGAAATCTTGTAACAGGAGTACCACTGTGTAACACTGATCTGAATATATTTAGTTTCAACATCACAACAGGATCAACAAAGACCAAAAGCTGTGCTACCATTGCGCTGTATTTCAGAGAAGAAAGCTATGTGAAAGTGAAGAAGTGTCTCAAAATTAAAATAAAAGAGGTCTAAGAGAATTAAACACTTGCCAGCATCATGGAAATTTCTGGAGCATAGCACATAGCAAACACTGCAACAGTCCATATCACCTACTAAACAAGGTTTGAAAAAGGAAAAGAGAACACGAGCATGGCTGTTGAGCAAAGTAAAGATAGAGCTAGAAAACAGAAAATATTTTTCAAGATGCTGTTGTACACAAATAAAAAAAGTGAAAAGCCTTATAAATCTTGACAGCTAAGATATAAAAAGTAGAAATACACAGACCAAGAAGGATTCTGAGGAGAAAATAGTGAAAAGAGTGAAAACTAAAAATAAAGCCTTAATCTAAAACCACAACAGCAAAAAGTCCTCCAGAGTCCTGTAGAACCAATGAGAATAGTTGTGTCCTGGCACAGCAAGGGTCAGTGATCCCCTGGGGCCATGAATCTGGAGGCACAGGGGATCCATCAGTGTAGAAGCCTCACCAACCAGATCTATTCTACCACCTTCAGCCTAGTTGCAGCACAGGTTTGGGCAAATGTAGTGGCCTGAAGAGTGACTGGTAACCTGGGTCACCTCACAAGAACAAGGTGATTGAGAGGAGCTTTTCGTAAAAGCTGAGGTGGAAGAGGCTTCTCAACAAACTGGAAAAGTAGGTTGACAGGAACCTCATGAAATTCAACAAAGGAAACTGCAACATCCTGCACCTAGGAAGAAACAGTCCCAGGCACCAGCCCATGCTGGAGTCCAACCAGCTGGAAAGCAACTTGGCTGGAAAGGACCTGTGGGTCCTGGTAGACACCTGGTTGAACATGAGTTAGCAATGTACCTTTGCTGCAAAAAAAACCTATCAGTATCCTGGGCTGCATGAGCAAGAGTGCTGCCATCACACTGAGTGAGGTGATCCTGCTCCTTTATTTAGTGTGGGTGAGGCCACTCCTGGAGTACTGTATCCAGTTCTGGACTCCCCAGTATAAGAGAGACACAGAGACATGGACAAGGGTCACAAAGATTGTGAAAGGACTGAAGTATCTCTTGTATGAGAAGAGGCTGAGGTAGCCGGGAGCTGCTTAGCTTAGCTAAGAAAAGGCTTGGGGGATCTTAACATACATAAGTATATGAAGGAGGACACAAAGAATTCAGAGCCAGGCTATGATTAGTGGTGTTCAGTGACAGGACCAGAAGTAATGGGCACAAACTGAAAAAAGAAGGTTTCCAATAAATATTAGAAAACAATATTTTGCTATGAGGGTGATTAAATACTGTCATAAGTTTCCCAGAGGTGTTTTGGAATCTTCATTCTTTCAGATATTCAGAAACTGTCTGAGCATGATCCTGGACAACCAGCTCTAAGTAATTCTTCTTGAGCAAATAGATTGAACAAGATAACACCCAAAGATCTCCACCAATATCAACCATTCTGTAATTCTATGAACAAAATATCATTATACTATTTTTTCAGCTTGAGGAGACACACTTTTCCCCTACTTTTTCATCTATTAGACTGAATGCTTATAATCACTGCATTTTTTTCTGTCAGAGATCTTTTCAAACAATAAACACTTCTAAAAAGCAGAAAGTCATCTTCTTTGACTGTGATCTTCCTTTTTCTACACCATCCTCTACATCATATATTCTGTTTATTTAAACTTTTATGCAAGTTCCTGTATTAATCTCCCCTCAAATACATTAATTATTATGAGAAAATGTATTTTGTTATCTGTTATCATCGCTTTCAACTATGAGACTAAATGTCCTATGGAAATTTTTCAGTGTGAACATACTTGCTACCACCTTCTAAACAGTCACATTTTCGTTGCTGTCACCCCCTTCCTCATATAAATCAGGATTGGTCAAATCAAGCATGGCAGAAGTATGCAAAATCCATGTAATGGAAACATTAACAGTGTATAGTATTAACAGTTGGCATCAGAACTCTGACAAGATGCATAGGCAAGTAAGGAATAGATGGGTATTATTTTAGAACTCAAAAAGATTCGGTGAAAGACAGCCAGGACTATCAAAGGTATGCTCAGCTCCAATATGAGCAGATAAATCTGTATGAAAAATGGGTCAGGCTGAGAACTTTCAACCTGGGCAGGAGGTAGCTTACATAGATGAAAAAGAGATCTACAAAATCATGAGTGCTGTAGAGAATCATAGAATCATAGAATCACCAGGTTGGAAAAGGCCTCTTGGATCATTGAGTCCAACTGCTCCTCTCTGCCACTAACCATGTCCCTGAACACCTCATCTACCCCTCTTTTAAATACCTAGGAAAGGTGGATAGGAATCGAAAATTCATTATCTTCCAGTGTAAAAGTTATGGGCCATTATATGATGCTGGAAGGAATCAAATTAAAAAAAACAGAAGTAAATTTTTGTTCTATGAATGGACATCAGACGAGTGAAACAATGTGCCAAAGTCTATAATAAGTGCAAGAAATGTACACAGATTCACAAAGAGACTGAACAAGAGCGTAAAAAGATCAGCTGAAAAGTTAGTAAACAGGCAAATCACACCAAGTTCGTGAATTACTCTGACTTGAACATAGCTGAAAACTAGGAAGCATCTTGGGGAAATAATGTATGTGCTTGTCCATCTATTTTTTCCTTAGGCTTCCTTTCTTATGGTCCTGACTACCTAGATGAACTTGCTTTGAACAAATACAGCCTTTTCTTTTATTAGTCTGGACTTTTGCCAAAAGCATAGCAATCTGGTCTTCTCAAAAGCATTCATAGATTTATACAGAGACAGGATCATTGCTGATGTCAAGAGGGAAAAGCTGAAAACAGCCATCAAAGGTGAAGAGCTAAACACACTACAGCCCACATAATACTGCCCACTGAGAAATATATGTTTGAGGTCACCTGACCTAAGATCACTGCCATTGACTATAGTATCCCTGCAAGGAATGAATTCCTTTATTTTACAGTCTGAAGACTGTGGAGCTACAGGGGAGAGTTAAGCAAGAATTTGTTTTTTCTACTCTAAAGTCTCAAAGAAAAGCACTGTCTGGTGAATAACTGGAGTTCCCAATTATTTCTATATGAAAATCTGTTTGAATCTTATTTTAAAAATCTGTACTCCATCATTCATACCAATGAAAAGGGTATCTGGAAGGAAGAAGGGCAGGCAAACCAATAAACCAACTAACAAGTAAACAATGTTTTATTTTTTTTTAAATATACTTTTGCTCTTACAGTTGCTAATATTTTAATTTAAGAAAATGGTTAAGGCCAGAGTCATCTGTATATAGATACCAGCAGACATGAAGAACCATTAGAAATGGACAGTTGTTTCACAAATCTTGTTCTGATGTATCATATTTCAGTGGATCTCTGGCTGTACATCAGAGACACCACAGACTTATCAGAGGCAGAAGTTAAATAGTTCAGGGTTATTAAACCTGATGAAGGCAGTGAAATGAAGGAGAAGAGAACTTTTTAAAAAAATCCAGACTATAAACATTGTTTTACATCAAGTTATGAATGTATGCTTATCACCTCTTAGAAGTCTTGTAACTAGTGACAGCTACTCTATAGGATTCATTTCTTTCAGTGGGAAAGAAAACGACTCAGCTATATGTGTGCACGCTTTATGAAGTTATCCAAATATACTACTAGCTAGAACTATTTTAAAAGAAATTATACATATTTCTCCATCACCTACCTGTTTATATTTAGGTAGTATTGTTCTGCAGTGCAATATGTCCTCTTAAACTGAAATTTTCTTCCTAAACCTCCTTGCTTGGTAAGACTCTCCTGATTTAATCAGAATGACACCTTGCATGCAGCAGATTTTATAAACCACTTACTGACAGCAAAATATATCAGACCACTAACACAATCTGAAACTGCCTGCAGTACCTTGTGAAAAACTTACAACCATGTTTCTGCATGTACATCACTAAAAATATCACAGATTAACTACTGGTGAATAAACGTATTGAACTGATGTCCGCTACTATTTTGATTAACTGTATGAGGTACTTTTCTAAAAGATATCTATCTGAAGTTATATCAACATTTCAATAACACAGCCTAATTACCTCAGTACTGTTTAGAGGAATTACCATAAAGAACCAGTGAAGTTGTTACCATAAAATAATAATTGCCTGTCTAATTTCAAGAGAGTGGACATATAAAGTCAGTAATTGTAATTATGTTCCTATACCTACTTTTACAGTTTCTAATAGAATCATAGAATCATAGAATAACCAGGTTGGAAGAGACCCACTTGATCATCGAGTCCAACCATTCATATCAAACACTAAACCATGTCCCTTAGCACCTTGTCCACCCATGCCTTAAACACTGCCAGGGAAGATGAATCAACCACCTCCCTGGGCAGCCTGTTCCAATGCCCAATGACCCTTCCTGTGAAAAACTTTCTCCTAATCTCCAGCCTAAATCTCCTCTGGCAGAGCTTGAGGCCATTCCCTCT
>WAAB01021929.1:213351-240141 GCA_013389865.1 Piaya cayana
CGGTTCTCTTGCATGTGCTTCATGATAGCACTCAAGATCACCTGCTCCATGACTTTCCCTGGCACTGAGGTCAGACTGACAGGCCCGTAGTTCCCTGAATCCTCCCTGCGACCCTTCTTGTAGATGGGCACAACATCAGCCAGCCTCCAGTCCAGTGGAACTTCCCCAGTCTTCCAGGACTGTTGGAAGGTGATGGAAAGGGTTTTGGCCAGCACATCCACCAGCTCCTTCAATACCGTTGGGTGAATCCGGTCCGGCCCCATAGACTTGTGGGTGTCTAGTTGGGCAAGCAAGGCTCTGACCACCCCCTCTTTGATCATGGGAGCTTCATTTTGTTTGTCTAGCTCTGGGGTTTGTACATAGACAGAACAATTTTCTTTACAGTTAAAGACTGAGGCAAAGAAGACATTAAGTACCTCAGCCTTTATCAATAGATAAATCACACAGAGTTAGACACCTGAAAATTCAGATTTCGTGTATGATCAACACAGAGACACAGCAATTCATTCCACCATAAAATGAGGGAGATGGGTTACTGCATTCCTGATTTACAGGAAGTGAAGTTATGTGTGTTCTCTGAGAAGAGATGAGACAGGCTGTATAAGGAGAAACCTGTAGGGCCACATCTGTAAGCAAAGAATCTGGCAGTACAGGTGGAAGGACAGGAAAGGGACCACTGAAATATATATGAGTTCTCTAGTTATTTGACATTCCAAACTGTGCAGGAATGACAGCATTACTGAAGGTACCTCAGTATAGAAACTATCACCTAATTTTAATTACACGGTCACTTTGAGGGCTGAAGGAAGATTTTCTCTTTTACTGAGTTTCATTCCACAAGCAGAAACACAGGTTGCTATCTTTTGTTGACATCCCTGTATTTCTGATAACAGCAAACTCATTAAATTTAACTGATTTTCCACTGAACATGAACATGCAATTATATTCTTCCATTATTTATTTCTGGTCTATTAACATATTAAGGGCATCTCCTAATTTCAAAATGCCATGAAGTGGTCCATACAATAAAATCCAAAGCAATATTTCTAGAAGTATTAAAAAAGAGCTTTAAAACTTTAAAAGTGTTTTGAGGAACAGCTTAGGGCTGATGAGAATTTTATCTTTTTAGGTAAATTGCTCAAATTTATTACTTGCTGTGTAAAAAATTGAATGGAATAACTATCCATGGGTCAAATGTTGTAAGAACAAAGTATGAATTGGATAAGAAATAATGAAAATTTCTTAAATGTAAAATATAAAGCTATATTTTAACTTGTACTTATGCATGTATATAGCTTGCAATAAGTTCTATAACTTCTTCAAAAAATTTTGGTGATTGTAACTTTCAGTATGAAATCCTCAATTACTTATTTGCAAAATTTTATTACAATATCATTCCTAAGTAAAATTTCTTGCATAAACAATGTAGATTTAAACTCAGAAATAATGTAATAATAATGTAAATGTCATCTGTTTCAACATGATGAGCACATCTCCAGTCTCTTAGAGAATTTACATGCTTTCCGTATGGAGGGTGACAGACAACATTTTAATGAGGAATAATGAAGTTAATCAAGTTAAATCGAAAGGTCATTTCTTACATTTATTCATTATGAAAGGGAAAATATCACATAAACCAAACTGAGAAACAGTGAAAAGGTTACATTTCCAGAATCATGATAAAAATATCTCAAATCCTATAAACCTTTTCACCTTACAGGTACCAGAAATGGTTACATGTGCGTGCATAGACTACAATCTCACAAAATGCCCATCTAACTCTCTTCATCTGTTGTCTGTACAGAAGTTTAAGCAATATTTGGATAGAGAAACAAATCCCACTGAACTCTGGATCAGAGGTTATTAAAGATGATCCCCCTGAAGGGGCTTCTAAATTTAAATTTTAATTCTGAAAAGTGCCTTTCTGGGTCATAAGAGGTAAAAAGAAAGCTATTCACCACACCAGACTAGGAGAGCCCTCCTGAAATGCACATGTGGTGAGGGACAGTGTGTGGTCTTCTCTCACAGAAACATCTGCCATGGGGTTTCCTGAAGTGCATAACTGCCAATTTGCAAAGCTGTTTGTGGCATTACATTATAGCAGAGGAAGAGATATGGCAGTGAAAACAACTGCCTACATCAACAAGCTTGTGAAATGTCAGTCTTATTGTAAAGGTGTCGCAAGGGCCAGTGGCTCCCTGGTGTTGGCACTGGGTATCCAACACCTCCCTGAGGACAGGGACAGACCCAGAACAGATGAGGATATTGGCCCACATGGCTTCTGGGTGGCAGAAGCCATAGCTCAAAGGGGCTCAGGAGAGAGTCTCAGCTGAATGCAGATGCCCTGGACCAGGGGCTGGCCCTGACCATGGCTGCCTTGCAGCACTTAGGAGCTTCTTTGCACTTCACTAATTATGCTCATGTGGCCCTGAGCCTCCGGGCACAAGATCCAGGGGCAGGGATGCTCTCATGCCCCATACGGTTATTACTGAGTAAAATTTCTAGCTGTTATAAGAGCTAAGAACACACCTTTAAAAAAGATAATATAGCTCAGTACGCTCTGCATTTTTCATAGACACACTTGCAAAGCAGGAGCTGATTTAGTTGAGTGCTAAGAATTTTCAGTTCCATCAGCCTTTGTGAGTCGAGAAAAGGGTAAAGCAGTAAAACTACTAAGAAAAGAAACATTGGTCTAGTTTTCTCTGAGATATTAATAAGTGCTAGCCTGGGCCCTCAGAGCATGTTCTCTTGGCAATGTCAATCTTCCCTGAAAATCCTTGCAGTTACAATTCAGGGAAATAAAGCCAAGAGTACTTGAAAACAAAGATTAAAAAAATCACAAATAAATAACATCTGAAGAAGGAGTGCATTAATATTGCTGCCAGAATTGCTTAGATGGGTTTCTGAATCTGACACGTGGAAGGACTGTGACACAATAGTCATTGTTCCTACTCTAGCTTAGAATGAACTTGAGACTTGTCCAAGTATATAAAACAGTGCCAAACCCAGAGCACTGTCCTGCAATTACTTTAAATCTTAACATAGCCTCTGCCAGAGTTCCTGGCACCAGAAGATTTCCAACAGGCAGTTTAGCTTTAGCTACCCACTTGGAGAACGCAGCCATGGAATAACCATAACCCTCCTCATGAGCTTCAGTTCCAGAAGTCAGGCAGTGGAAACACTCTGACTTATGAAATTATTTGTTAAATTAGACTGCCATTGAAGCTATCTTAAACTCAAAGTATGACCAGCTTAAACACAGTGCAAAGTTTCTTTTATCATATAGGTGTTTAGCAACAAAAGTGTTCGCACCTCCCTGAGTCCAGAGCATGAAATTCTCTCAGTGAATGTTTCACATTCTCCTGTGATGATGCTCCTGTCTTTCACACTGATATAGTAGGACTGCAGCTGCCTTCCTATTCTGGACTTGATATGCCGATTGGGATCTTCTGCTGCATTGCACTTAAGGTGTACTCTAACACATTCATGCAATGCAGACTGCACAAGGCAGACTGCATCTCTGAGTCATGCTCCTCCGAAACATCTCAGGATGTCTACCTGTCACATCCTTCAGTACAATTGTGCTCCTGTAATTTTTAATTTTACATTGCATTTTTTATTCCATTCTGTCATGGGTTTTTTTTCTGTTTTCAAATGTAACTCCCTTTGCTTCTTTGGTAGTTAATGCTTATTTAAACTTTGATAGCCATGTCCTCACTTCTCTTTATTTTCTCATTCTTTTTCTGTATTACTGTCCCACCTGTGACATCATTCTCAACACTATCTTTAGGTTTTTCAGCATTCCATTTCTGTTTATACTCATAAGTCTCTAATAAAGTAATTGCCTCACTCTTTACAAATAGGTACACAATGCTGTTCCTGCCAGAAATCTAAGCAGATCTCAGACAGAGCCATCTCATTCCATCTTACATTGTCTCCTATTGAACTGCTGCAAACACTTCTTCCAAACTTGTCATCATATTTTACGCTACAAAACTTGTTTATGTTTGTTCCTTAAACTCTAACTGCCAAATGCCAGCATTCAAATTACATCTGTAATGCAAATTACATCTCTAAATGCTACAATAGCTCTACCACCAAGGCAATTATCTGAGCAGCTAAGGGTTTACTTTCTTCCAGCAAGATCAACTGAACACTTTCCATGGAGTTCAGTGGTAAAATGTTGACCAGAATAAAAAATGATCTAGAAAAATATGAAAGTATACTATAGCAGAAAAATCCTTTTTCTTTGCTGCTGTTGTCTTCTTCATTATCACCATTGATCTGTTAGCATATCACTTCAGTTTGTATTTAATTTCTTTCAATATTCCAGACAAATGAACACATCATCTGTCAAATCAGAGTACAAGAAATAAACACACTTGATATGTACAACAATTTTAAGGCAGAAAAAAAAGATGAAATACACACTCAAGTACTCTTCAGACAGTGTATTTCTTCCAACTTATTTGCTTTGACATAAGCTGTACAAATAATGTCTCTTAAGCCTAAGAAAACAAAGTTTTTAACAGCACAACAGACAATGTTAAGAAGTCTAAAGAACATCTGAGATAATCTAGCTTGTTGCCCATGTTGCTATTTTTTTAAAAAAATGTTTGGCAAAATGTATACATAGGTTCGAAAATGTGTCACAGAATATGCTAATCACCTTGGTTTTGTTATTAATTTCAGTTATTTTTCATATGTGGATGACATGTGGTGGTTTCAGTTTGAGGAATTTTAGACTCCAGTATGATACCCCTCTCTCTGCATCAAAACTTGCATTCTACTAGCTTGAAAAGTAAGTCACATACTTCAATAAAATAGTCTGTTATGGAATCATTCTGCTGTGTTTCATACAGCAAGTGATGGACAAAGGCAAAAAAAATCACCTGTTTATAACTCATGTCAGACAAAAGAAACAGACCGAAGTCATCTTTTTGCCACCTTTTGAATCATGTAAGACTGATAGTTTTCCTAAAGAGGACAAAGTTTGTCTTGGAACAGGGAGAAGATTTAGCAGAACAAATGAGAGTTTATCTTCATAACAAATGTTGATAAACTTTTGTGTTATGAAATTGAGAAAGTACAAGATCTCTCTACCGACAGTAAGTAGAATTTGGGGAAATAAAAAGTATTTTCAAGAAATATGTTTAAAAGTGAAAATTGGATGGTCTGTTGTTACCCATCCTGAAAACTCTTCCTTATTCCGCTAACTTTAATTTTCTACTCAAGAGTTTTCCAGAAGGCTCTACAGTCTTTAAAGAATGTCCAGCATAAAGGTTGTTAGCAATAAAACTTTCCTACAGTTGCATGTGCTCAAGCCAAAAGCTAACTATTGACTAGGAAAAAAAAATAGAAATGAGTAATAAAATGGCTAGAGTAGACACTGTGTTGTACTGCTGGCAGAAAGTCCTGGGGCTGTAAAAAAAAGTTACTTAAAAATATTATTGCATAGTGTTACCTCAATCTTTCAATCAATAACTGCACATTGAAGCAGAAT
Organism: Piaya cayana; assembly: GCA_013389865.1. Classification (NCBI taxonomy): domain Eukaryota; kingdom Metazoa; phylum Chordata; class Aves; order Cuculiformes; family Coccyzidae; genus Piaya; species Piaya cayana. The sequence continues at coordinate 218,855 of WAAB01021929.1, forward strand.
CCTCCCAGGCTTATGATTTTATAAAATGACCACAAGCCATGATCAAAAGTAGAATTGGAACATAATGTATTAACTGATGAATTACAGTAAGCTGCTTAAAATAAATGCTGTAGGAAAAGTCACATACCAGGCTTGCACTGATTTTTTTTTCCAGAAAATGATTTCTAATTTCACAAAAGAGAATCTTCCACAGCCTATGAATAGGGTTTTCTATTTCTTTTCACGTCATACAGCTATTCCGTCTCAAGGTCATGGAAAATTAAATTTAGACTCTGACAATCCCACAATTTCATAAAACTAGTCAGCTATGACAGCGCTAACCATCAACCCTAAAAAGCTAAGCTACTCAGTGGCTATTGTGTGATATCTGAAATCCGCAGTAGATTAGGTACAACAAGCAAGGATCTTGCAGTGTGTGCTTAGCATATAAACACACACATACAAACAAAAGGTTGTTGGTTTTGGTTTTTTAACAATTTTTCAAAATATTTTTAACCAAAAAATGGTTAAATGATAAACGTAAAATTTACCTAAATAAATTTTAAAATGTCTGAAGAAATCACTTCTGCCAATTATTGTAATGTTAAGATCAAATGTGGAAAACTTGTTTGGGTCTGTTAGGCAATTCAGACGAGACCTACTGAATCTGTATCTTCTTTTGAAATATCTGGGATAAATTACCTATGTAAGAGAGCCAAAACACAGATATGTAATATACATTAATACAAATTGAAATTTTAGGACACTGAGCTAAAGTATACACTGCAGAGTCAGATCTATCTGGTGGGTGTATTACCAGATGTCTTGATTATTAGCAGTCATTTTGAATCTTTGGTTTACTCTATATGTGTTAGTAGCTCCATTTCTGACTGGCAGATTTTAAGAAATTAATTACTTTATTTACACTCATTGTCATGTGGTGAATCATGGCCAAAAATGTAGGAAAGGCATTTGAGTATCATTGCTGACAGCTCCATGAGAGCACCTTGTCAACACGAAGCAGTGGTTTTTTGGTTATGCAATATGAAGCTTATCTCTACATATACAAGGGAGCAGATGGGGGAACCCAAACAAAATCCTGTACTGTCTACTTCCAGACCAACTGCAGGGCAAATCACCACAGTAAAGACAGGTTAATCTCTGCTGATAAAGGCAGAACACGAGTGATCCAGAAAGTGTATTCAATATGACATTCTTAGGATCTGTTTTAGTTTATCTAGTTTTTATTTATTTAAATTATTTTAACACTAAACATTTTTTACAACTGTCTCACCCATGAAAAAGCTGGTCACTCACCTTTTGAAAAGTTTAGAATTGTTCTAATTTCTATTGCAAATTTTGTTAATGATGCTGACATTTTAAAACTAAGGGACACTTCAGTTAACTCTTTTCCACAAATATTTGTGCCTTACCTTTATAAAGAACATTATAAAAGCAGATAGTTGTAACTAATTATTAAACATCTTTGTATAATTATATTTCTCATCAGCAGACTAACCCACTAAATAATGAAAATTAGTTCTTTAAACTGTATGATCAAGGGCAGATCCTTTGTAATGCTGTTTGCCTCTTAAAGATAACACTAATCATAACATAAAAGCCCACATCTTCTGACAGGATTTGGTTTTTCTTAGCTGGAAGTCTTTGTTCTGAATGCTTTACAATGGTGAATTGTATGGTAATGAATATGGCATTTCAGCATTGTTATTACACAGTAGATTACCCATTGTCTTCAAGTCTCTGAAAGTCCAGGAATCATATTGTTATTGTTTAAAGCATTTTAAATGGCATCTGCATGTTTTTTAATGAACTGTATTCTCTTTTACTTTGTTGTACATTTATTACAATGATGTGAATTTATGCTAGTTCTTCTTTGATTCAGTAAGTCTTCAGATGTGGAAGTCATGTCTCTCAATGAAGTTTTTCTCATTTAATACTTTAGGCAGTTGGAAAAGAGCTCTTACCTTGCTAAAATGTTACAGTGTTCATTTAGAAAACTTTGATATTACTTTAAGATACTACCTAGAGTGGGGAAGTTCTACAAAATTCTAGCCCTGAATTCCTGTTTACTGCTTTTGATAGTGGCAAACTGTTGACCAGTATTGTATAAGCTTGAGTTGTAAATGCACTTATTGACAAATGGTATCTATCTACAGTGCTTCCTATCCTTCCAAATGCTAATTATGGTTGACAAAACTAAAAGCTAGACAGAACCTGAATTTCTTTCCCAGCATTGGAGAATGGGAGGTCTACACACTAGGGTCAAGAAATCAGACCAAAATCCCAAGGTTTACCTTCTTCGCTTTGTAGCTTTTTCTTCAGTATACCAGCTCTCTGTGCACAGATTTCTGTGAAAGCTGTTGTAATTATATCTCTGGAGACTGAAGTGCTTTTATGTAGTCACGAAGAAAACAAAGTGGAAGCAGCAGTCAAGCCCATTTTCCCTCTGGCACATTTCAACCTTGACCTACGATGCACAGCTCTAGAGGTGATAAAATGCCATTCCAAATTCTCTTCTGAGTTTATGCTGCTTTGCTGCAGTTTATCGGAAGGATGCAAATCAGGTCACCTCATCAAAAGACACATCCCTACAATCTTACAGAATAGCCAGAAACAGTAAGTGGCCCAGAGAGGAATTGCAGAGAGTACAAAAAAACAGTCATACATTCTCTTTACTGAAATAAATTATTTCAATAGTCTTTAATCAAATCTTCTATGAAAGATTTATACAGTTCAAAACATACTGGACTTTTAAGTCATTGAAACCTTTAGAAAAGTTTCACAAAACTAAAATAAAGAGCTTAATCTGATTTTTCCTTAATGTGCACCTGGCTGCACCAGGAAAATAAACAAGACCCCGATGTCCCTAGTGTATTCAACTACAGTAGTAATTTTGCAGATAGAGAGCTGTGGTTATCACCATACTATAGTCAGAGAGTTAGCTACAGAAAAGGAATCAGGCAACAGAAATGGGTCTTCATTAGCCTGGGCTCCAAATCAGGTTAATGTGTTTACAAAACTTCTTATACTCAAGGAAGTTTGTTTGAATAAAAAGAGTTATCTTTAAATTATACTGGCAAGTCTTGTGTAAACATACTCTCTTTCTGCATGTGCATGGGAGTCAGTAAAAATATCCTGTACATATAAGCCTTCATCCTTCCATTTTTCCTGCTAAAAACCAGACAGGATTAAAATTAACCATCCAGAAACATGGGAATTCATTGTGGATTGAGACTGAAAAAGAACACACTTTCTCAGAATGTCAAGGTGAGGTTAATATGAGATGCATGTAAAGACAGTTTGGTAGATTTCGTACTTTTGTAAGTAATTTTAGACAGACCATTTGTCAAAGAAATTATTGTTCTGATGTGAATATTATAGGGGATAAAAAGTAATTTAACTCACTTCCTATCTTTTATTATTCCACATCTTATTCTGCCCTCCCATTGTATTGTCATCATTTGTATTTCCAAAGCAGCATTGTAGATCCTTTCTGACTCCTTGACACCAAAACTCAGATAAAAAAGACCAGAACACTTCACTTAGAGGAAGTTAATTGTGTTACCCCTAGAGCAGGGCAGAAAGGCAAATTATTCAAATCGGTCCTTCCACAGGACTCATAGCTGGAAAAGATGTCATCCAGTGCAAGAAAATATTCCCTTGAAAGGCATATATAAGAGAAACCTGTTTCCATTTCTCAAGGAGCTCCACAAGGGCTGTGACCATGGCTGGGCAGGACCCCGGTTCTGCTGTAAGAAGCCAGGGCGACCCTGGGGACCGGCGGCTGAGGGGCTGCATTAGGAAAAGATTTTTCCCAGAAAGGGTCATTGGGCAGTGGCAGAGGCTGCCCAGGGAGGGGGTTGAGTCCCCTTCCCTGCAGGGGTTTAAGGGACAGGTGGATGAAGTGCTGGTTTAGTGATTGATGGGAATGGTTGGACTCGATGATCTGGTGGGTCTCTTCCAACCTGGTTATTCTATGATTCTACGATTCTATGATAGAAAGAATGTATCCATTCCTATTTGTTGTGTTGTAAGAAATCACTGCATTCAGCAATATCCCTTTTTGGAGCTACAAACAAATATTTTAACTCAAATCCAATAACATAAAAATTCTATTGTAAAATCAGAATGCTATATTAAATAAGAATCATTTATCTGAAAAAAAAATCTTGCTCTGAGTAAGCATTTGTTTTCATTCCCTGAGAGATTCATTCTATCCAGTATCACCTCTCAGAGTTGAGAGCTCTCCTGTTTTGTACAGCTAATTAGGAGTCTCTATTAACTTTTGTGTTTGCCAGTTGTCAAAATTATATTTCAAGCACCGCAAAGAAATAGCACACTTTTTTTCATTCTTTTGAAATTTTTAAGGATTTTTCATGATTTTCTGAAGTTCTCAGAATCTAGGAATTTACACAGAAGAATTAAGGGTATTTTAATGTTTAAGAATATACATTGTTTATCCTCAAATATTTTAGTAGACAGTTACATTGCACTCAATTAACACTTTGTTTATATGGTTGCATCTATAACAACAGAGCAATGCATTTTAGAGTAACATAGTGCTTCTATCACTTGATTTCCTGAGTATAACTTTTGGATTTGCTGTCTGTGTAGAGACAGCAAAAGTTAAACCAAAACTCTTGGCCTCTGAGACTAAGTTGTTTTCACATTATATTTCTCCCTTCACAATTTTCCATAGAGGGTAAGGTTTGAGTAAATGTCAAAATATGCTGCTTATACAGGCCAGTAGTAATATTATACTTGATTCAGTGGACACTGTATTTAAGGTATAATGAACTTTGTAGACTAAGTTTTGTTTAGATTTAAACTTACTCTCCAATATTTACATCAATAAAATTAGTGATGCAATATAAACCAGACAAATAATTGGAACTATTCCATCATGGTTCTAATCTGCAGGAAGAAAAATAAATCTACAGCTTTGGGGAAGAGAATCAGTATTGTATAAACTTGCAGGATGCATGAGAATATTGAACTGCACAGGACCTCTCAGGTCAGCAAATACAGTTCTCTATCATGTTACAAGAGTCTGTGCAGAAATACAGCAAATGCAATTTTAAAGTCAATTGTTTCTAAGATTTTCTGCTTCTTTTTATAGTGGTATTGAAACACTCTAATACTTCTACCATGTGTTTATCCTTGATTAGTGTGTGTCATTTATTGTCATGAAAAGGTGACTTTTTTATTTCTTTCTTGTCATATTGCCCAGCACTCTTAAAATTCTTATGGGAAAAAAAAGTGATCAAGAAGTGATCATACTTTATTTCAGCTGAAGATTAAGCAGACCAAGGCTTTTCAGCAGGTTCTAGCAAAAGCAATGCTGTATGAGAGACAAGCTAGATTTTTTCTGTCTTTTAATTATTCTTTCTTCACTTTGGCTGATCAGATTTGATCACAGCAACTTCTTAAGATGTCTACTTGTGTACCAATTCCTTCTGTATTGATTAATACATATAATAGAATTAATTATTATTTGGAAAATATTCCTTGGAATATTTAAAACACCCAATTGACTGTATTTGGATTTTCTGATAACTGCACCAATATGTTGCACTTAGTTACATATTCTGATTTTCTAATACAATACTATATTCAAAAAATGACTTATAACATAATAATTGTTAGTATAACCAGCATAGTAACCTAATGCTATTATCATAAAAAGTTAATCCACTATGCCATTTCCCTCTTCAGCTAAAGTTTTCCCACCTTTCTGTTCTATTAGCCCTCTCCACCTTTGCTAGTCATTCACTCAAGTATCACAATTTTTATCATTTTGCTGAGTTCCAGACAAAGATTTACACTATTTCCAGCATCTAATCAGATTTTTTGGCTCATAAAACTATTCAATTTGTTTATAAAGATAACTCACTCTTCTCATTTGCCTCTAATTAGTCCGTTTTTTCAGTGTTTGTTGAAGTTTCTATTATGTTTTCATCCTTCCTTACTTCTGATGAAAAGATGTTAATGGCAATAATGCCCAGGATAGTATTCTGACATGGTGCAAAAGTAGTCATTAACTGATTTCTTTTTGGTTTGGGTTTTGTTGGGTTTTTTTTCAAATATCCTTTTAGCAACAATTCCGTAGTTTATCTTGCACACAAGAGACTACTAGACTGAAACTCAGCATATGTGAAGAAAAAGAAGATAGAAAATTAGGAGTCTAGGTTTAGAGTGGCAGAAAGAGATCAAGTACATGGGATCATTGCTAGATGGGAAAATGCAGGACAGTCTGTGGATATATCAGCAGCAAAAAGGATGGGATAAGTTGGTAAAGCAGAAGAAAGAACAAAAAAATGGAAGGGAGTAGGAAGGGGACTGGAGAAACAGAAAACTGAGAAACAGAAACAGTACACAAAACTTCCTTTTTTGATGAATACAAGAAACAAGAGAGAAAAAAGTTTAAATTTAGAAAAGACTTTAAAATTACAAGGGGAGATACTTGGAAAGGAAGAATGAATAAAGAGAGGAGTACAACTAAAGAAAAGAACCCAGATAAAAAGGAGTTTGCTCATTGAAATGTAGTGCTTAAACAAGATAAATGAACACAGGTTAGATAACATACAAATGAGAAATCTTGAGCGACCCAGAAAAGTCAGTAACTTTCCACACCAATGTGCATTAAATAAAACTAATAGGGTGTCCAAATGGTTCTGGCAAATTAAAGAGAGATTTTGGTCATTCTGAAAGATATTTCCCAAGTGATTCACAGTTGCAAGTACAGCCAGGGACTTGTTCAACACCCCTAAGTAATAATGAATTCAGCAGCAACTGAAAACACTAGGCAACTCACTGGACTAGGCTAATGAATCTGCAGTATGGACAGTTTTTAGAGCACTTTCATAATCAGAAAAGGAAACTATAAATCCCTGAAAAGACCCGCAATATTAACCACTTGGTTTTTTTTTGAAGAGACCACAGATTCTGACAGCCAAAACTTTAACACAAATACCCTGAGTGAGCGTGGAAAAGAGGACCTTGTATTGCCCTTCAATACTGAAATGTTTGCTTTCTCTCACATAGGTAACTGGCCCTTCTACAGAACAGCAAGGACACAAAGGAGACTAGGGTAAATTTAATGCAATACATGCTACCAATACCATTGCTATTTGTTATTTTGTTTTAGACTTCATTTTGACACAGCCACATGCTGTAATTCAGAAAGAAATCTAAATGACTGCAACAGCTGGCATTGAGTTTTCTAGGATGTAAAGGTGCACAGCATTTTAGAAGTATATGTCCTGAAAAAGTAAATTCATTAATATTGGGGGCAAGGAGGATATGGAGTTAAAATAAAACTAATCATTTTGAAGACTGTATCTCTAGAATTTACAAGCTGCAGTGAAATGCAGACTTTTCAAGAGCAAGAAACCCTCCACTGTTGCATATAGCTTTAATATTTTCCAATAAAAGTGTGATATGATAATAATTGCTAGCCATATATTTATATAGCCTGAAAAATAACATTTAAAGGAATACATTTTCTGGCAAAGAAAAATAAAATTCTATGTTTACATAATGTAGCAGAGATAACAGCATCATTGGAAACTTATTTCCTGTTTTAAGCTATTCTAGGAAAAGTCTTAATAATGTAAAAAAGCAATCTTAGAATAGAGATGTCTGCTTTAAGACAAAGTGGGGGAAATCAGAAGCTGAAGCCAATGCTTCAGTTAAATTTCAATTTTGTTTTGAGATAGGACAATTCATTACATAGCAAGTCAGAGGAAACCTTTTGGTAATTACAGTTCATAGAAAGTATTTTCTGTGAAAATATTTTCTTTATTTTCAGAGTGCTGTATTTCATACATTGTGAAATATTGCTCTCTGTGGTGTACAGGTCACATTCAGAGCTGACTACAGTCAAAAGAAGTATATATACAGATTTCCACTGACATCATAATCTGTATTATATACTCCAAATCTATGGAGTGTTTTTAAAAAATATGGGTTTTTTAAATTACTGTAAGCTATTCCAATAATTTTTCCATTTCTTGCATATGCCCAGCTCAAGTATAGAATGTAGATGTATCCAAGCCAGTACTCTTCAGAAAAGCCATGTTTCAGAGCAAGGATACTTTCGGTGAAATACCTGTAGTACAGTTCACTCAGTTCTGGCTACCATCATTTGTACTGGAGCAACAGACTAAATCAGTATTTCACCTTTCAGAAAACTAGCATATGCTGTTTTTCCAGTGGTAAGCTTACCCTCTGATCAAAACCACAAAAAATACATCCCTGGTTTACCTTGTGTTGGGCCTCTANAAAAAATATGGGTTTTTTAAATTACTGTAAGCTATTCCAATAATTTTTCCATTTCTTGCATATGCCCAGCTCAAGTATAGAATGTAGATGTATCCAAGCCAGTACTCTTCAGAAAAGCCATGTTTCAGAGCAAGGATACTTTCGGTGAAATACCTGTAGTACAGTTCACTCAGTTCTGGCTACCATCACTTGTACTGGAGCAAAAGACTAAATCAGTATTTCACCTTTCAGAAAACTAGCATATGCTGTTTTTCCAGTGGTAAACTTACCCTCTGGTCAAAACCACAAAAAATACATCCCTGGTTTACCTTGTGTTGGGCCTCTGACTGTGCCGTAACTGCCTTGAATAACTTCACCTATGACCCCCCCAACCAGGCACCCATGGACAAGGTTCCCAGCCCTTGTCCAAGCTGAGCAACACCAGTAAGGCTGTTCTGAAAGGCAGGGCTCAACCCACAGCTGCATGAGCCAAGTGATTCATTTGAGAGAAGAGGTAGCTGTCTTCATGGGGGGGTTCCCGCATGTCAGTGCCATCCAGTCAACAGTCCCACCAACAGAGTATGTAGAACTGCATATAAAGTCTGAAGAGAGACTTCTGGGATTCTTTTCTCTCTGAGATAAATAGAGAAGTCATTATTCTTTATCTATACATATTTACATGCACTTTCCTTTCTATTTTTTACACTCAACCATAATTGCACTGTATTTTTTTTCCCGTTCTTGAATTTTTAGTCAGCTTGAATTGTTACTTTTACCCATAGCAAAAGACTGCTCAAAGCATGGGAAGATTTTCTACTTCTCTTGGAGATGTTATTCAGTTTAGGAGGAGCTGACATTGTAGGCCCTTTGTTGTGTTTGCCCAAGACCATAAACAGACACAGCTCATGGATGTTTACTAACAACAGCATATCTCTGCCCCAAGGAATTTTGAGTCTAACTAGGCACAGCACAGAAAAAGCAGACAAGGGAGAAGCACATGGGGAAGAACAAGTGGATAAAAGTTAAGATAATGATAACCAAAATAATGGGCTGCATTTAATTTCAGTCAGTGTTTAGGGAAGGAGTTTATTTACCATGTTATGCTAAGGAAAAGAGTAATGGTTTTGAGATGTATTCCAAACAAATTGAGTACCCTGCTCATGTTTACTAAATGAATGACACTTAGTGAATGTCTACAGTTCTATTCATTTGAAGAGTACAGAATGTTTTTGCTGTCCTCAAGTATAACAATTCTATTAAGAAGTAGCTATGAATATATATGTAAAAACCCTTATTATTTATCAGTCTGTTAACCAAATGTCTTCTTTTGTCACATCTCTCCATATTTAAAGCCAGACATAAAGTTGTAAATGCTCATCACTTGTAGGCATATATAAATCACTTCAAAAATAGTAGTTTCATTTTTCCCAGGAAAAAAATATTGAACTGTACACTGAGAAAAATACAAGGAAAAGATAAAGTAAATCCATGGAAATTTATACCTTAAAGTGAATATTTTTTTTAACTTAGTTGGTTTGAGTGCTGTAAGATGAACCTCCTAATTTAGTAAGGTTTGATATTTGGGATTATTGCTCATATATTTCTCTTATAAGAAATTAGACAATGAATTGTACAATACAGTGAAAAACTGCAGAACAGTGCTGACAGTTTTATCACTTTTATAATGGATTTAATGAGATAATACATATTTTAAAATTCTGTTATAATTTTGCATTTTTTTCCAATGGTAACTTTTACATTAACAGAAAGATTTATGTAAACCTTAGGACATAAATAGTTGGTGATGGCTGTAAAGCAAGAGGGATGTTATCCCTCTATAATGTTAACATTTCTAGTAATGAGGTCACTTTCTGTACTAGATTTTTTTTTTACTACATATAAGTTTGTTGCCAGGCTTATGTAATAAGGAGTCAAGAAAAGTAACATAAAATACAACTATGCTTTGTTACCTTACCAGTGTCTTTAATCTTTCATTCATTAACTTGTCCAGAATGTCAATTTATACAGAGCAAAAACATAAAAAGTGATATCTGATACTATCCTGCTTCATAAAATACAGCTGTTAATAATTCTATGTAGAAATGCTATCATATATGTTTCTACAAATTTTGTCCTCAGATCTGGATCAATAAATCATTCTCATAAAAGAAGCCATGCTCATGATCAGATTTAATTCAGCTTATTAGTAACAGTATTTTCCCATTTTCTTGTGGAATCTTTGCACTATTTTTTTAATTGACAGCAGTGGAGTCATGTCATGGATTATGTCACACCTGAAAGGGGTCCTGTATATAATTATTCTCATTCTAACTGCTGCATTTCATGTTCTCTCCCACTCCCTCTGCTTGCCAAGAAAGCCCATGCTGATGTTCTCAAAAATTGTCTCTTCTCTGCATCCTGAAAATTTGTGCCCCCTATGTACAATCTTAATGTGTTAGTGAAGGACTTCTACTAAAGCATTTGCACTTGATATGGGCAAGTTAATAGCCTAAACAAGTAGCTGACTATTCTTTCTGAAGAATTAAAGTTACAATAAATTTTTGAGCATTAGTTTGTAAGCCATCAAACAGACTCTTTCACCAAGATCCATTTCTACACGTGGTTTATTGTCTACATTAATTTAATGTATGTTAACTAGTCTAAGTATATGTTGGCACCCAAAAAAGTCATAGCCCTTTAAAACTGGACTTCTGTCATCATTATCCACAAGGATCACATCTTTGTAGAAATAAATTCTCAAAGACCTTTGCAGCCTCATTATTTTTCTTAAATATTTTGGAAGCATAGTTGAGTTTTTACAGAATTTTCAAGTTTTTGGTGAATATAATTCCAGTGGAATTATGCTATATTAATTAAATTGCATTACTTAGATTTTTTCTGTACCAAAGTCTCTTATTTTGCCTACACCTGTTACTGTAGTCCTAACCTGCAACTTAGCAATAGCCTTGTACTTTCAAGTATCTCCCACATTCCATCATATTTTGTTACAAAGTCTTAAACTTTATTTTTGCATCTATGCTTACATCTACAACCCTGAGTTGGACCCAGTTTTACTGAGAAAACAGTATTTAGTGGATTCCAAGTTCCTTTTATTTATATTTCTTTAGATTTTCAATAAAACGATCTTTTGGTTCAGAGCTATTACATAGAGACTTACAGGAACTCTGTCTTTTATTCTACCCTCACACTTGAGTTCTATCTTTAAGTTGTTTGTTTTCCCTTTAATTTAATAGTTTATGAGACATTATTTCTTAATATTTCAAAGCACCAAATTCTAACTCCGGTCTGAGCAAGGGCACCTCTGCTGAAATCCTGGAGCTGCATCCATTATTGCAAGGGTCAACATATGGCATTTTATGATGTACTTCATGGCTTCACATTTCATTCTAAAGTGACCTGGAGACAAATAAACAAAGTGGTATACTGTGGCAGAGTGGGAAACAGGGAATACTCAAATGTATGCATTATTTTAGTAAAGGTCAAAGTTTTACTTATCTTAACATAAAAGCGATACAAACAAACAGCCTTGTTTCTGGCAGTTAGCTCAAACACAAGTCAGAGGATGGATATCTGGAAGGTCAGTAAACAGGAAGACATAACTATTACAAACCAATAATGAGAGCATTTTCAAGAACAAGTTTTCTTCAGAAATACTGATAGCTGAGTCTCTTACTTCTCTTCACTCTATGCATGAGACATCTCCTGCTGATTAACTAATTCACCCTGTACAAAAAGGACCTGTTGTGTGGACAAAGTCTCCACTCATCTGAGTTTTCAGAAGTATCCTGCTTCCTCGAGCTTCACACAACACCCAAACCAGTAATTACTGTATGGTACAACAAGAAATACCATTTCACTCCATTACATGGCCGGGGACTGGAACTAGATGATCTTTAAGGTCCCTTCCAACCCAAACTATTCTGATTCCAAGATTATATTTTGTTGCTGTGGGCACTGGTAATTGTCAGACTTTTCACTACTCAGTTTTAACAAGATATTCCTTTCAGATCCCACAAAATTCCTGTTCTCTTTCTTGCTTTTCAGTCCTGTCCTTTCAACATATGTTGATACTAAAATACTTTGAATTGCCTCATGTTGGTATTTCCTCATAAAACTGTAGCTGGAATAAGTGCTATGATAAACCTTCTCAGGTCCTCCACTGGCCACAGGGAATACCTGCACACCCATAAAGTATCTCATTCTCCTCTGATTTTGCTATTCCTTCCATTGCTTCTCATTAATTTGTTCTCTCTTTCTCTATCTGTGCAGTGTTTCCTGTCTTTTCTAAACTACTTTTTCCCAGAAGTACTGCAATCTTGACTGAGGGATTCAGCTGCGCCCTGAGGTGGTTTCGTTGGAGCCACACACAGTTAGCTGTGTCTGTCAAAGGGCCAATCCCTAGCCTCTTCTCACAGAAGCCACACAAATGGGTCTGTCTAGAATGAAGACACTGCAAAGAGGATATATTAATGCAACAGATAATTATTAAAGGCAATATTTTTTTCCAGCCTTATAATGGATAACACTGACTTTCTTAATAGGAATGAACCAGAGTCAAAATTTTTGCTCAACATTTTCAAAAGTAAAGCAAGCAGTGCTTCTCAGTTTGCTATTCATTTGGTATAGGACCTTCCTGGAAGACACTGGGGAAATAGAAGCTCTGTGCTAGTCCTTTGTACAAGAAAGGGAGAGGCAGAATCTGGAACACTTATCTTTCTACTGACTCAGACACCAACAGCGTAAAATCAAACCATGAAGTATAATGCTGGAAAGAGGAGGCTAAAGAATAAAGTTATAATTGATGTGTTACATGATTTTCTCACTCTTACTGAGAAAAGCAAGGAAATACAGCAAAATCTATATCAGATTATAGTGCAGTGTAAAAACTGTTCCTCAGCAGAAGGAAGCCATTCAACTCATAATTGTAAAGGACACAGCCAAGCTGACTGGGCTTGGCATTTGGGAACAGTATAAGTGGCTATTAAAATATGGGCCTCATTCAAATTGCTATGACAGGACAGAGAGATAGAACAATATCAGGTCAGGTCATGACAATTTTAGAGGTAGACTTAAATCCAGCAAGCCAATCAATCATCTAATAGGTTTAATATTTTAACTAAAGTAAGCTTGAAATAGAGGTTCACAGTTATATCAAAGAAAAATGCATGAACAAATGTGGAAACAGATCTGGAAACAAATCAAAAAAGAAAGAATTACTCATTATGGCTCCAATGTATTCCCAATTCATTACAGAAAGGGTAGCCTTTGGGAAAGTCAGGTACAAATACATTTTCACTGCATAAATATTAACAAACACTTGCTAAAGGAACTCTGAGCTTATTTTATATTTTTCATATTTAGTGCATTATTTTGGATAAGAAATACTTTGAGTACACCTTTTTCTGATTAAGCATGTGCAAAGACAGAACCCTGAATACATAAACTTGTCAAAAATGATGAAAAAAATATGAAGAATGAGAGATAATAATATTATATACCATCTTGATCTTTTAGTTTACTTTTAAAATATGCTTATGTGTTACATTGGATGTTATCTGAAGTCCTTTTTTCTAAATATCACATTTGCAAGCTTTACTAATGCCATTTGTACTCAAAAACATTGTAAAAAATATGAAACAGGATTTTAAGATATTTTGTTTGGCCTAGATCTCATCTGTTTTTTATTGTATTCAATGCTGGCAAAAGCTGCTTTAACAAAAATATAACAAACAAACAAAAAAATCCAAAGAAAACCCCACTTTTCCACTCATAGCATTTCATTATTTTGGCCTCCAAAAGACAGAGCAGCAATAGAGAAGCTAAAGGGATTTCTCAGATTCTCAGGAATGTTGCACAACCACATAGCTGAATGAAAATACATGGTCAGTAGGTATGTACTGCTATGGTGTGGTTTGCTTCTATGACATATTTCCTAAACTAATAAAGTCAACAGCTAAAATATCTTCAGAGTTGAGTTTACCTTTTCCGAAACAGTAAATTGAAGTTTGACTATTATGAGGGGGAATCACTGGGGAAATCACTAAAGGCATCTAAGTAAACAGGGAAATCAAGGACCAAGAAATTATATCCAGAGAAGGTCAGCAGGTATAAAATACTTCTGCGTGTTCTAAAATTGATGTGTTTGAAAGATGTGAACACTGCCAAATCCCCTCAAATGTGGTTACCGATGCTTCTCCCAAAGTAAAATCACAATCTTACAGTTTTGCAATGTAGCTTTGTATCTTCTTTACTTTTCCATTAAGCATTTGTGAATTAAGAGAATCATGAGAAACTCAATACCCATGTCAGGTACATGGAATGTGAAAAAGCAGAATATGATGCTGTGCTTGTTAACACAGCTAACAGTGCTCACACTCAGAGTTCTACTCATTGAATTACAGGGTTTCTGGGTAAAGACAAAACTCTGGCACATGTGTAGCAAAGGTTTAGTTTAAGTACAGAAGAGAGGATACAATGGCAGTAAATTATTAAAATGTTTTCATTTTTAAGACTGGGTCAGTGGAAGGGCAGGCAGCAAAAACATTTTATAGGTTCCACTTAATTATTTGTTATTAATAATCCAACATCTATGGAAATACGGTTTCATTGAAGTTGAAATTTATCTATCAAATTAAAAGTTTTCCAAAAATGTCCATTGCAATGGTTTTCTTCTTGATCAATAAAATGAAAAAAAAAATCAAAAATGTAAAAATTATTTATGTTTGGTAAAAAATGTTCTGATGTTAATATTTCAGATATTATAAGGACTTTACATCTTCTGGAATATTTTATTCAATAAATTACCTTTTGTCTTTTCAATATATTTTTTTCTCCATTAGTATCCAGATGTACTTGAAGCTGAAAGTCCCAGAGAAGTTGACTGGCTAAACTCTCCATTTCTCCTAATGTTTATATTGATCCTCTAGATGCCTAAGAAAAAAGAGAATTCCATCCAGAAAGAAGAATGTGGAGAAACATGTCATGTAGGCAATAGCCTGCAAGGGCTGAGCAATGTATCTTCTATGAATATAAAGATTAAAAATGTTGTGCTTTTTTCCTGGATTTATGTTATCCATATTACTATGCATATCATTTTTATATCCACTTCTTTTACTAAAATGCAGTATAAGCAAATAACTAACATTTTTTCCAGCATTCATTCCTAATTTCATGCTATTATTCCTGTCTCTACATATATTTAGTAACCTAATATAGGACAGTCAAAATTCTCAGATTACTATTACATAAGTAATATCAATGGTCTTTTCTTTGATACTTCCATGGGAAGTTAATGTTATCTATTACGTGGAATAAAATGTGTTAGCATTTCATAGAATGAAAATAGAATAGTCTGCAAGTCCTGGAAAAGGATGTCTTGAATGTAGTTTGCCACAGCAAGTTTTATGATCATATACAGATGTAGCACTTAAACCAAAAAAGATATGTTCATCAGTGACACTTCCATAGAAGAAAGTCATGCATTTTGTCATTTCAGCTTCGTGTCCTGAAATTTCTTTTCTAACAATGTAATATGAACAAAAGTAAATTAAATATTTCAGGCAGAATGAAGGAATTATTTATCTCTCAAAATGGTGTCATAGAACGTAAACCAAATGCATCCTATTATGCCAGATGTTCAAGCAGTTCTATTTTTCTTCTTTAAAGAAATCTATTGAGAGCAGTGAGAACAAAGGGAAAAGTGATGGCTTCTCATCAGAAAGATTAATGGGTATTCAATATCGAAGTAACTCAGATAATAAATATCAGGGGTTTTTCTCAATGTGCATGATTAAAAAATATGTGGTGTGATAAAAGGTTGGATTTGGGCTTGGAAATAAGTTTTCATATGTGCATATGTAGTAACTGTACTACTGAGAAGCAATTTGTATGGCAAATTTTTCACTTCTGAAGGACAACTTCTAGTGATCACTGACTGGGCCTAAAATAGCAGGTCTTTCTTCTTTACGTGGTTACAGATATTTTCCAGACAAGAATCTCAGTAGAAATCAGTTGGTAGAACTGCCCTCAGTTGTTTGAATCAGTTTGAATCAGTCTTGCAAGAGATTAAAAAATATATATTTTCAAGGTATGGCCTAATCCACAAAGTAGGTTGTGCCATAACCTTGTAGAATATTTTCTTAACTAATACAAATCCAAAAATTGGTTTTGATTTTGTGAGAAGAACGAGTTGCACATGAATTAAAATATTAAAAAGGACTGGGTCTAGTACTGATCCCTAGGGTATACCACTAGTCACTAGCCTCCAGGTAGACTTTATGCTGCTGATCACCATCCACTTGTTCCAACCATTCAAACAGTTTTCAGTCCACATCATTGCCTGTTCATGCAGCCTCTACATCAACTGCTTCTCTACGAAGACCTTCTGGAAGACAGTGTCAAAGGCCTTACTGAAGTCCAGAGAGACAATATCCACTGATCTTCCCTCATACAGTTTTTGTGATGGTTTGAATTTGTCTGAGTACCAGACCTCTCACTGTCTCTGTCTCTCATTCCACCTCCTCAAAAGCACAAGAGGAGAAAATAAGATTTAAAACTTCATGGGTTCAGATAAAGGTACCCAAGAGGAAAAGCAAAGCCCATAGATGGAAAGAAAGCAAAAGAAGGTATTTATTTACTACTTTCCACCAGCAAGAGGATGTACAACTACTTCCTAGGATGTAGATCCTCAGTATGCATAGTGGTGACTTGGAAAATAAACATCATAAGCACAATCTTCCCTCCTTTTTTCTCCTCCTTTCCTTCAGCTTTGATTGCTGAGCATGACCTCATATAGTATGGAATAACATTTTGGATCAGTTTGAGTCAGCTGCCTTGGCAACATTCCCTCCCCTCTCATGGCACTGGACTTCGTGAGACGAAGGTTGGAAAGACAGACTTGGTGCAATGTGAGCATTGCTTGACAAAAATATTGGTGCTTTATCAACACTTTTCTAGCCACAAATGCAAAGCACTGCAACATATGGGCTGCTATGAGGAAAGTTAATTTTATCCTATCCAGACTCAGTACTGGGGTACTTTTTCCCACTTTTAACATCCATTTAAGTCTTTTAGGGGAGGAAAAAGGATTAAAAATTTTGGGTTGCTCTGTGAAAATATGAAATTAAAGAGGCAGAGTGAAAAACAGGCTTATTGAAGCTTCAAAATCTTGTAGTATCTAATATATTAACTGAAGGATTGTAGGATCTGCCAGATAAAGCTACACATATCACCAGTAAACACAATGGAAGAACATATTCTAGAGCCACCACAGATAACTTCAGGTGTCTACAGCATCAGCTACTTAGTTTAGGTTCCCTTTACCTTCAGCTGAGGGGAACCAACCTATTTAATCACAGTTCCTCAAGAGCTATTTCAATTTTTTTTTCAGAATGAAGTGAACAAAGACCTGCTTTGTCCTAAGCTGTAGGGACTAGTTTATACTAAGATGCCTACCAATTATCAGATAAAAATCATCCCCATTATATGAGATATATAACTGTCTCAAGCATTATTAGTGTCTGGAAGGAATTGCACTGAAAGGTTTCCCATTGGATTCAGCTCTATTAAAGTTAGTTAGGTCTCTCCTTACGAAAACAAAGGAATGAAGAAAGTCATATAGATCTATGAATAAGCAACCTCTTCCAAGACCTGCTCACTTTCCTGATAAAGAGAACATGCAGGTTCTAGGATATATTTCTGTGCATGCTGCAATAATTGTCCGCCAGGCTTGTTTTGGAAGAGGGACTTCCTGTCAAGCACAAGGATTCTTCTTCATCTCTTAGTAGTAATAGCTACATGTCAGAATATTTCTTTTGACTATGAAATTTTATTCTTTCATTTACTTGTAGCTACATCATCATAAATGAGGAAGATTCTCAAAGAGCTATTCCCTTCCAAGATAAAAGTTATTGTTTTGAATTTTGTTACCTGATTATTGGTCGTTATAATAGCAGAGCTTCTGCTGCAGATTGCCTAATTAGGTGATTTGCAGAGTTTTTATTATATGTTGTTCTTTATCAAATGACAGTAGCTACAGAGATTAATAAAGCTGTCAGCTATGGGTAAATTCATAAGTGATTATTTCAATTTTTATTCTCAAGTGATACTTATTAGCATACTGCTTTTTTTTTTAATTGAAGGCACAGCAGTGCATAGATTAAGTAGAGTTATCTCTTTAATGTGAGGTATCTTCAGGTTTTGTTGAATAGTGCCCTCCCTAGAGAAAGGTCTACTACCAGTAGAATTTTAACAAACTGGTAGACAAAGTGTTATTATTAGTATGGACTACATATTTAGCTGGCAATAAGGATCATCAAAAAATTCTCAGAGAAAGGAAGAACTCAGTAGCGATTTCCTAGTATACTTAGGGTAAGTATTTGATAAAAATTTCCCCCTTTCCTTCTTAAATTATATAGTTAGAAAAGTGACAGATTTAATTTTATTAATACATTTTCAACAACAATAGGTTTTTGATCAACATAGTGAATATCATATCATTTCCATTTTCTTAGGTGAAGCTTGCAAACTAGCTGTCTTTAGTTGAAAATGTTCAGCAAACTAATAAAATTATTTTCAAAAGAACTGCATGGTCATATCAAGTGGTAAACCATCACTGGAATTTTTATGATTGATTCTACTAGATCCTATATTTCAGCTTATCTCTTTGCCTCCACCCTTCTAGCTAATGATCTTACTTTGTTCTAGGATACTTCTTAATTTAGACATTGATGCTATATATGTAATCAGTTGGGATGGACGTGAATCTGCTGGCATGAATCCAGTCATAGGACAGAGACCTTAAAATTAAAGGTATTTATGACAGACTGGATTCACATTTGTATTATAAAATACAAGTAGCACTTATTGGAAAAAGATTAATTCAATCCCTTTAAAACACTACATGAAACACAGGTGTAAAGTATAAATCTTGTTATTTCTTTAGCTACTTAAAAGCATAGGAGGTTTAATGGTCAAACAATTATCTTTCACCTACTTCAACAGAAAACAAAGAATCATCTTAACAACGTAATAAAAATTAACTATTTACATACTACTGAGGACACTGATTTGGCTACTTTACACAAACAGTACTTACTGTTACCTGAAATGCAACAAAGAATTGTCTCTCATGTTAATTTGCCTGAGAATAATTGGTAAGAGTTGCAAAATAAAATTTAAATTTCCTTGAAAATAAATTTAAATATTTTTCTTAAACAAGTCATTCAAAACTTATGCATGGAAGAACTGTCTTAGAAATGTGTTCATTTTAATGGCAAGTTCATACAGGTTTTACTTTTCCTTACTGCTTGGTATTTCAAGAATATAAGGGTAGTCTGTAGATTTCTACCTAAGAAATACTCAAGATCAAAAGTGACTTTACTATATATCCACTCTGACACGCATCACTGTCCCACTTTTTATAAATATCCATATTCATGTGTGCGTGTTTGTAGAGCAACAGAGGGAGGCACTAATTAGCAAGTGAACAACCAGAGAAGACTTTTTGGTTTGCCTGGCTTGCAGTGTACCTAAATCCTCTTCTTGCTTTCTTTAGTCTGACGATATTCTTCAGTCATAAGGATATTGCTCCTTCCCTTCTTCTTTCCAAATAGGCCCAAAGCAAAAAAAAAAAAAAAACCTTTTTGTCTGAAGCCTTTCTTTCCCTCTTTTATTTTGTTTTTAACAGTTAGAAGACAAGCCTTTAAAAACAGGTATTACATTGGAGACGATGCAAACACTATTGTAATCTCATGAGCAGTCATGCTATCCTACCATCACTCTTTCAAATAGGTATTGTAAACATTTTAATGATTGTTTTCATACTTAAGGGATTCATTTGCTTTCATTTAGAAATGTATTTTATGCAGCTTTGAATATTGTAGAAATAACGTCAGGTTTAATTAGGTTTAGCTGGCAGTTGACCTGACCTATAAATTCTTGTGGGAAACCACTGACAAGATAGAGCACAAATAATGCTTTTAAGACTAAAAAGGAATCTATAAAGCAAGAAATAATAATTTTTTTGGTCTCTGCAATGAATAATTGTTAAAGCTCTGTTCCTGTCTTTTTACAGTCTACTCTAAAATAATGACAATACATGTATCTTTAATAAAAAAACATTATAACAATAAGAATTGTGTCAACAGTATAAGGAAAATTCTCTTGTTCTCTCTGAAATGAGAAAAAAAATTAATATAGACTTCAACATCTGTATATCATATACTTGGAATCACATGTTATGGTTTTAGGAGCCTCGTGCCACTGTTTGATGTTTTCTTTCAGCTGGTAGATTACAAAAAAAAATCCTGTATTTGGGCCATCCATTAGATCAGGTTTTTTAAGCCCTTAAAAATGAGGCTATCATACTCAATAGAGCAAACCATAGCCACCTTTCTTAGGTATATATTGTGATGACAGAGACTTCAAAAATAAATTTAAATACATAAAATAACTCCAAATTAATAAAACCATTAAGTTTCGTAATGAAGGAAAAACTCACTTGTAAAGATCAACTTCTGTCTGTATGTCTTAACCATCATCTTGGTGCTCCAGGTTTTCTGCAGGTTTGTAAGAGCGGAGTAGAGAGGGGGAGGTGCAGGTGCAGGTGTTGCCTCTTCCTCACCCATGCCTGCAGTTGGTCGCCTAGTTTACAATTAACTGTCCCTGCCACTGTGGCAGAGGAATTTGCACACTCTGGAGATGCAGAAGTGCCCCTGACTGCTTATGCATACTCAAAGAATTTGCACAGAGATTATTCCACTGAACTGCCAATGATCCCTGGAGTCCCCAGACCCAACTCAAGAACTTTTCTGGAAGGAACTTTTGCACATGCCCCAATTTGAGAAGTTTTCACGGAGAAAAATGATGCAAGCACAGCAAGAACACTTTTTCTATGCTAATAGGTGACTACAATTCCTGAGAAAACTTGCATTGGATTTCAATGGGATGGTGATTATTTTGATGCTATATTTCTCTTTTCTTTGCTACTTCAACCCTATGCAGAG
>WAAB01021930.1:0-83191 GCA_013389865.1 Piaya cayana
GGGCCTTAGGCCTCCTGATTTTTACCCTGCACTTTCTCACTTCCTCCCTGTAGTCCACCCAGGATACCTGCCCCTTCCTCCAAATCTCATAGACCTTCCTGTTCTTA
Source organism: Piaya cayana (assembly GCA_013389865.1). Classification (NCBI taxonomy): domain Eukaryota; kingdom Metazoa; phylum Chordata; class Aves; order Cuculiformes; family Coccyzidae; genus Piaya; species Piaya cayana. The sequence goes on from WAAB01021930.1 coordinate 108, forward strand.
TTGAAGTCTCTTAGGACCTCCCTACTCAACTACTCTCATCTCTTACCTCGCCAGCTGCCTTTCTGGAACATGGGGACAGCTTTCTCCTGGTCTGCTAGGAATTCCTTTTTGAAGAGTGCCCAGCCCTCATGGACTCCCTTGCACTTAAGGAGTGCCTCCAATGGGACTTTTCTGACCAGCCTTCTGAACAGCCCAAAGTCTGCTCTCTGAAAGTTGAGCGCGACTGTTCTGCTAACCTCCTTCTTCATCTCACCCTGCACTTAGAACTCTATCAACTCATGATCGCTTTGCCCCAGGCATCCTCTAACCCTCACATCCCCCACAAGGCCTCCTCTGTTCACAAACAGTAAGCCCAGGAAGGCACCATCCCTTGTCGGTTTGCTCACCAGCTGTGTGAGGAAGTTGTCTTCCACACACTCCAGGAACCTCCGGGACTGCTTCCTTTCTGCTGTATTATACTCCCAGCTGATATCCAGGAAATTGAAGTCTCCCACGAGGACTGGAGGTAGCGATCTTGAGACTACTCTCAGTTGTTTGTAGAAGAGCTCATCGGTTGCTGCTTCTTGACTGGGTGGTCTATATCAGACTCCCATCATAATATCTGCCTGCCCATGGGCTCCTCTGATTTTTACCCACAGGCACTCAGTCCCTTCCTGGCAGTAACCCCACTCAAGGGTATCAAAACCCTCTCTAACATAGAGGGCTACCCCGCCTCCTCTTCTGCCCTTCCTGTCCTTCCTGAAGAGTTTATACCCCACCATGGGTACACGCCAGTTATACGAGTCGTCCCACCATGTCTCCGCAGTGGCAACAACATCGTAGCCTCCTTGCAGTACCACAGCTTCCAACTCCTCCTTATTTCCCATCCTGTGTGCATTGGTGTAAATACCCTTCAGCTGGGCTGGGTAACCTACAGCCCTTGTAATAGGGTTTCTTTCCAATTGAGTGGTCCTTGGGTTAACTAAGTGCCAGTTTCCTGCTTACCATCCCAGGTGCACTCACCCCCTCATGCTTAGTGGTGATACACTGGCGGTCCTCGCCAGCACACCACCCCTTTGACACCGAAGTCCCACCTCCAGGCTCACTCCCATCTGGCCTGGCCTCCATCCCCTCCCCCCTCACATCTAGTTTAAAACTCTATTTATGAGCTTAACTAGATTTTTAGAGAGGGTTTTAGTCCCACTAGGAGACAGGCGTGTCCCGTCCCTAGTAAGAAAGCTTGAGGGTGCATGGGTCTCCCCATTTCCTCCTACTTGTTATTGTCTCTGCATATCTGACAGGTTTTTTGTAATTCCTTTTCTTCTTTTCTTTTCTTTTTTTTTTTTTTTTGCTGATACCCTACTGCTCTAAAGGAAATGCAATATTTAAGCTCGCACTGTCTGAGTTAAAGTAATACTGGCCTATACATACATATTTCTGCTTTCTTGTCCTTTCAATTTATTTGGTGGCTGGCCTTCATCTGAGCCAAACTGCTATGCTGTCCACTCTTCAAAGGTTAAGAAATCTTCATTAATCACTTTAATATCTTGTCTAGCCTTTGAAATGACACCTTAATTTTAAATCCAAGAACAAATGGTAAGTATATGTCTGCAATTCATTGGTGCATTGTGTTGTTTGAAGACAGATGCAGAAAAGGTATTTCCCCTTTAAAAAGGTATAAATGACGTAGCATACAAACAAAGTATAGGCAGGAAGATTAATAACTTTTTTTGTAATGGTGGCACTACCCAACTTATTTTAAAATTTGCAATATGTTTATGAACAAGTGCTGGGTCCAGCCCTGTTCAATGTCTTTATCAGTGACCTGGATGAAGGCACTGAGTGCTCCCTTAGCAAGTTTGCAGACGACACTAAGCTGGGTGGAAGTGTGGATCTGCTGGAGGGTAGGGAGGCTCTGCAAAGGGATCTGAAGGCTGGACCACTGGGCAGAGTCCAATGGCATGAGGTTTAACAAGACCAGATGCCAGGTCCTGCACTTGGGGCACATCAATGTTCGCAAGCAAGAAGGGAACAAAAGAGAAGTACACTGCTTGAGGTGGTTTTGTTGTTTTTTGTCATTTCCCTGATTTGCTAAGTAAAATTGCTGTTTTTCAAATCAGAAAGTTACTAATTTTATCAGTATGCTACATAAGTTGTCGAATAGCTTGGAGTTCAGTGGGTCTGCATTGCCAGGACATAGAAAATCAGGCCTATAGGTATCACTGGCCTGACTGCCATAGTTTCCTCTGGCAGGACATACAACCTTGTTCTCATGTACACTTGGTAAAACAAAAGTTATGCAGGGTAAAGAATTATGAAGAATTCCTTACTTACTGATTATCAGGATGCAACTAGATTTTTAGACCCATGAAGCATTGCAGCTCCCATCAATGTCGGCTGAGTTTTGGTTGCTCAGACCTGAAGCATCATACCTGTGCACTCCAGATGATTCCATATGTTTCATTATTAAAGTATTAATGATGAAATGCAGTGGCATGATCTTTCTTCTCTACCTGCACAAATTTTATCCAAAGTAAATTGATTTTTGTTTCTTTTTCTTTACAAAATGAAGAGCATCTTAGTGTTTGAGCTTTTTACTTACTACTCAAAACCAAAATGTAAGGCAGGTGTTTTGGAAAAAAAAATTACTTCTGCTTGATGGCTTTCTTTATTCACATAACCTTCTCTTGAAATTTTGTTCCTGTAGGTTTTGTACAACAGACATAATTATAGCTTGGTTGTGGTGCAGGAGGATCATTGTTAGATATTCTAAATATGTTTTACGATTTTATTTTAAACATAGTCTGCTTTTGCATGGTGAGATTCTGGGTAGGAGAGTCTATCATGTTATCTCAGATATCAGCACATCAAGAGGGCCACAGCCAGAATTGTGGAAGGAGTCAGTACAGAATGATGGGTCATTACTTAAAATGCCCTCTTTGCCCCTTTTGTTTCCAGGAATCATTCTTTCATTTGCTTTGTATCCTCTTTCCAGGTATGGATGTGTGGAGGTGGCATGTTTGATGTTCCATGCTCTCGAGTTGGGCATATCTACAGGAAGTATGTCCCATATAAAGTTCCTTCTGGAACCAGCCTAGCCCGGGTAAGTAAATGGATATTGCTGGGTTTGTTTTCATTCATCATGTCTCTCTTAATTCCCTGTGAACTAGTTCCCAGTAAAACATTAACATGGAAGAATAATGTTGCTTTATTGTTCTGAAATGAAATGTGCAATTGCTGTAGTTATGCTGCCTTCCAGAGATAAGATTCCCAAGTATAAAACAAAAGCTTAAAAACACAGGGTCGGATGTTTCAGCACAGAAGCATGTTTCATGCTGATTCAAAAGAACCTAGCAATAACCTAGGGCTTACACTTCTTAAACTGCACAGTGTTGTCAGTCAGAGTTTTTACAAGGAGGAGCAATTTGAATGCACATTTCCTTATCAGTCAGCAAAACACACAGAATTTCACAAAAGGAGTGTTTTCTGTTGCAAAAGGACTGAGTAACAATGATTTGAGTGACTGTATAATTACTGTGTAAAACCTGGTTGTGTAATACAGCCAGCTTGAATCTGTGCAAGAAATTACAAGACCTCAAAGAGTACTGAACACGTCCACATCCATGGGGGGCTTCTAGCTCAAGAGAAAATGTTCTGTACCTTTCTGGAGATGTTCACAAGATGTCAAAAGATGGGAGACAAAGAACACAGTTGTAGCTTCCAGGCAGATACTTGTATTTATTGAAGTTTGAGTTTAATCTTTTCTAATTTAGAGGATTTTTTTTTAATAAGATGGCATTAATATTAAAATCTGCCTATTGCCATAGGGTAATATTTTACAAATCATGTTTTTTCACAATAATAAAAATGCAGTATGAATAAAAGAATGAATTTCTTGCTTTAAGGCAGAGATATTCTTGGTTTCAGCACCACAGGACAAGTCTTGCTGTGGCAACTGTAACAGAGGAATGAGACAGCCTGTGCTGCCTGCCTGACAGCTGGCTAGACAGAGAGAAAGATTTGCCTTAAAAGAGCATTTGTGCAGACAGTGAGACACACAAAACAGGAATGGGATTGGATTGGCAATGGTGTTAGTGATGGTAACAAAAACTGTATTGGCTGAACTGCAAGATGAAAAAATCTACTCCTAGTATAGCTATATGTAGTATCTGTGTTCTCCATGCAGTTTTATGCACTGGCTGAAATAAATTGCTTCATTTACAGTATCACCTGCAAAAATCACACACAGCTTGACATAAGAAATCCAGATCTCAGGCTCTGCTTTTCTTTATTATAGCACAAAGTACCTCATTAGAGAATATGTTGTCTCATGCATTACCTGTCAGAGCAAAATATTAATTTCCATTTGGACTATTAGCATCTCATATAGTTCGACACTTAACTAGCTTTCATGGAGGCACTGTGAGTACTTAGAGCCATCAGGCAGCCAAAGCCTGCAGCCTCTCTATTATATATTCTAGCTTGATTTCAATAAATTACTTATGAAATATTTTTTTTCAGTCAGCTATAAAAATGAAATCTCTGGTCATGTACAGACTGACTGCCCAATATCTTGTGGGAAAAGATCTAGTGTGCTGATAGGGTGGGCCCTATCCTTCTCATTCAAATAATGGATCATTTCTTCTGTGTTGAAGGGGTCCAAAATATGATGCTTAGATAAATTTCTAGGATATATTTATCACAGGAAGAAAAGTTCTCAAGTTCCCAGGTTCTTTCCAGTGCTGTATTCTAAACTCAAATGTTGCTGTTAGAACACATTGCATCACAGCTGCCAAGAGCACAAGATCTTCATACAAGCTGGAGAACTGGGCCTGTGTGAACTTCATGGTGTTCAACATGATCTAGTGCAAGGTCCTGCATCTGGTTCTGGGCAGTACAGGATGGGGGATGATATGATTGAGAGCAGCCCTGTGGAGAAGGACTTGAGGGTGCTGATTGATTAGAAGCTTGATATGAGCCAACAATGTGCACTCACAGTCCAGAAGGCAAATCATATCCTGGGCTGCATGAAAAGAAGAGTGGCCAACAGGTCGAGGGATGTGATTCTGCCCCTTTATTCCTCTCTTGTGAGACCTCACCTGGAGTATTGTGTCTAATTTTTGAATCCTCAACATAAGGATATGGAGCTGTTGGAACGGGTCCAGAGGAGGGTTACAAGGATTATCAGAGGGCTGGAGCACCTCCCACACGAAGATAGGCTGAGAGAGTTGGGCTTGTTCAGCCTGGAGAAGAGAAGGCTCTGAGGAGACCTTACAGCAACTTTCTGGTACCTGAAAGGGGCTACAAGATTGCTGGGGAGGGACTTTTTACAAAGGCTTGTAGTGATAGGACAAGGAGTGATGACTATAAATTGGAGAGGGGCAGGTTTAGACCAGACATAAGGAGGAATTTCTTCACCATGACAGTGGTGCAGTGGTCCCTGGGTGTTCAAGGCCAGGCTGGATGGGGCCTTGGGTAAACCTGATCTAGTAGGAGGTGTCCCTGCCAATGTCAGGGGCATTTGAACTAGATGTTTTTTAAGGTCCCTTCTGACACAAACCATTCTATGATTGTATGATTCTGTACATTTTAGTGCTGGGGCTATCTCAATAACTAACCAAGGAGAAGAGTTTGGTCTCTGACCCAGGGCATTTTTACACTTAAAAGTATTTTTCTTTCTCTCATCCAAGCCAGGAAAGGAAAAGCAAGCACATATTAATCATCAGTGTGTCAATCTCTTTGATACAAACCACTTGTATTTCCAAATAAACTCCCCCAAATGGAGCTGTTGGCAAATGCTAGGGCAGTATGCACAGAAGTGGCCTTGATACTTCAACTATCTTTGCATTATCCTCCAAATATTATGTTATACACTCCAAAGATTATGGTCTACCCCTTATGAGTATTTTACCTAAAACTTCCCTCCAGTTCAAGAATATAACACACTCAAGAATATCTGTAAGTATTACGTCTGCTGCTGCTACTGGTGCTACTACTTTTCCTACTAAGTATTTTCCACAAAGGTTTTTGCTAAATTATTTTCCATATTTTGCTATGTAAAGGAGGATGCTGGAGATGCAGTTTGTAAAGAAATGAGGCGTAGGAAGCCATGTGATTGTATAAATGACTGCAAGAGCCCCTTCTGTAATGAAGAAATACTTTCTTTTTGTGAAGATACTCCATTAGAGAATGACAGATTTTCCCATTCTATCCCACAGCAACAGCACAAAGGACGTGGAGACTGGAGTCAGGAAGAGGCTGGAAGTTCTAGACAAACTCAGGCATAGCTTAAATCATGCCTTTCAAGCTGTTTCAGTTAATGTTTCCCCTTAACAACAAATGCTTAAAGTGAGCATTTGACCTTTCCTTGGGATTTCACCTCTCTGTATCTTTTCACAGCAAGTTTCAACATGTAGTTTCAGCTAGCTGCATAATGCCTGACCAATCTAGATATTTTTTTAAAGAGCTGTGACCTAGCATGAGGATAACATACACTTTATTAAATGAAGACTTGTCAAAAATGCTGTTCTGCCTCCCCATGACTAAATAACAATTAGTGTACTGCACACAACAGTATGTATTGTGACATAAATTTTCGTATCTTCATTATCATATTTCTTGCCTTCTTATCAATGACCTGCAAGGCCTTATACATATTTTTTTCTGATACACATCCCATAAATTGAAAAACAGCCACATGTGAAATGCTCTGTGAGTAAAACTGGTGGTACAGGACAAAAGTAAAGCAAGCTGTAAACATGAGTATTAGATTAAAAAGACAGACCGTGACTACTAAATGCAGATAGAAAAGCTGAATATTTTTTCCTGGAGATATCTTAAGATGTTGCTGCTTGCCGAATGCAGTCAATGTCCAATTTACAGGTAATTGCACATAAAGGAAGATTAATGGACATGCGGATGTCAACACTGATTTCACATTATAATGTGGAAGCACCTCATAATTGTTCATTCATTTCAAACCTGTCAACCCTGCACAAAACTGAAGTGATAATAAGCAATTTTGCCTGTTTGTTTTAGGTATAACATAGAGAGAGCAAATTCTCAAAATTTAGAGTCCTGTGCAAGATCTTGTCCTATTAAAACTTCTGAATTGTTTTACAGGATTATTTTAGTTGCTTTGTGGTACTCGACTCTTGCTTCATTTTTAACAATTCTAGCTATTTTCTTTTAGCTAGTTACCTTTGAAATTAGACTTAAAAATATTAAGAGCAATTTATTGTAGGTGTTTCCTAGTTTATTATTTACTGTATTTAGTTTCCTGTTTGGGGGGAGACTTTTTTTTCTATTCATGATTCTATAAAAGCCATAAGAATTTATCAATAAAAGCTCACTGTTCCATAGGATATGCAGAGATAAACTCACAACTTCAAAATATAAATATTATAAATATTATATTTTATATAATATAAAAGAATTTTTTTTTGTTTGCAGGTATTTTACACAGAATTTTAGCATTAACTACAGAACATTAGAGCATTAGGCCTTTCTGAAGGAAAGGACAGTCACACTGAAGTTCAAGTTTGGATCCTAACAGAACAGCATGATGAATCCTAACCTTAAGTTGAATTCCTCCCTGCACACCAGGACGTGGGATACCAGAGCACAGTGATCCTGTGACCCAGCAGGCACAAGCATGATGACATTTGCCTCATTACACAGTGTTGCTGAGTTGGAACTTGCACAAGTTTGGGTTCAGGAATTCAGCTAATAAAGGTGGGTTTAGATTCCCACCTGAACCATTTATTCAGCCTTTTTATGTAGCTTCGAAAGGGATCTATAAAGAAAATGTCAGTAGCTATGCCATCTGGTGCTGTGACCACATTTGCATTTTTCACAGAGCTTCCTTTAATATTGTGACAGTTTATGTTTTTTTTTTTCCAGCTGCAAATAACATTTGGTGTTTTCTTAAAGCAGCTTCTGAATTTATCTTTTCAGCTTGCAGGCAAGTTAAAGAACCAAGGAGAACTGGTTAGATAATGGCTATATTTTCACATGACCGGAGTGCAAACTGACTGATGTGTCATACTGTTAAGGAAGCACTGCTGGCAGTTCTGCAGTCATCTCTTTAGCACAAGACTGTAGCACAAAGTCAGTTATGTTTCAGCAGTTACACGTCAGCTTAGAATAAGCAAATTAGTTAGGAATCAAGAATCACCTTCTTGCAACAGCACAGCTATAACAAATAATAATAATTGTGATTATACAATACAGCTTTTAAGTTTACATTCTAACTTCTTTTCATTTAACAGATTTATAAATTCATCATTAAAATTAATTGAAGATCTCAAAAATAGCTCTTTCAAAGAAAATCTTTTAATTAATATCTTCTAATTCTTGAATACAAAAAAGTCAAAGTAATTTTTTAAATGCTAATTTTTTATATTTTCTCCAATCCGAATAGAAGTTTTGTTCTTAAGATGATAGATGATACAGGATAGACAGCTTAGCTATCCAAAAGGAATACAAAGGAAATGTAGGACTAGATGTTTCTGGACAACATCATCAAAGCAGGGGTAGCTGCTTCTCAGGATTCATTCAATAGACCAGTACTGGAACCCAAGTTACATACCTAAGCAAATCTATTTTGAAACAAATCCCTGAATCTTTCTTCCAGGTTTAGCTGCAAGGATGCCCTATGGTCTATATGTGGGCTGTAAAGTGAGCATAGCAGTAGCCAACAGATCTGCGGAGACGTTACGCTGTCACTCTGCTTTCTGCAGCTCCTCCAGAGACTTGCAGCTGAAGAGCTGTGAGCAGGCAGCATCCTCACAGGATACCATGCCCGTCCCTGCCTCCCAAACCTGGCAGCCTGGCCTCAAGTGAGCCAGAGAGCCCAGATGTAGCCTCCAGTAACAGTGCTGCTTTTTGGCAGGGAAGGAGGGTCACTTTTTTCAAATGTGTAGATCTTAAATTCTTTGGCAGTGGAGTTGCAAACCTTTATAGAGAAAATGAAATCCTGGCTGTTTTCACATGGCTTCTGTGAAATTTCAGGTATTTGCAGGCTACAAGCTAAGAATAAATAGTTTCTTGCTTCTCTGCCAGCTGTGTTAACTCTCACAAGAGTTATTTATATACACCATCAGCTTTGTCGCCTAGTTAGCATGCTCTCTTCCATGGAGAAGCATTTCTTTTATGCCTGCAGACATCTCTGGTTTTGGTTGGGGTTTTCTACACAAAAATGAGCCATCACTAGAATGAAGCCATTAAGTTTTAAACACAGTTCAGTTTAAAGGACCAAAATAAGATACCCAAGAGACGGAAAAATTCTAGCACTCTAATGAAAAGGCAAGAAAGGCAAAAGGAATAAAATCCCCATTTAGACTTAACTAGTGTAAGCTACTTGGAAATTGAGACCTGAACGTCACAAAGCTATAAATAGTGTCTAGGAAATCTTTCATATGTTTTCATATTTCCCCTGTAGAAATAAAAGGAAATGAGAATGGTTGTGTTCCCACACTGAAGGAGGGACCTTTGCATGAAGTTGAGGATACTGTTTTTCTCCTTGTGGATATTTGGCAGTTCCGTACCCTGCTGCCCGTGTTATATTATCTATACTTGTTGAATAGGCTCCTCCAGTCATACTTTGTTCTCCTCCTTTGTGATTATTTATTGTGATGTTATGCTACCCATATTCCAGAGGAACATAAAGCATAGTTGTCTTGTCTGCCTGGATCCCAATACACTTTTAAAATACATTTTACATGTAACAAACTGCATATTATATTATTTCCAGCCAAATCAAATATAGCTGCTTCCATAAATATACAGAGAACCCACTCTGAAGTAGTACTAACACTGTGCTTCACAAAACAAACAATAAAAGACATTTAAATGAGGAGGAGGATGTAGATGGAATGAAAATAACCCCACTGGAATTTTACTAGGAAAGAAAAGACATTAACAGGTCCATTGTTGCAAAGACTGTTGTGTTATTTTTATCAAATAAACAGTCATATCCTCTCTTATATTTCACAATTCATAGAATCATAGAATCACCAGGTTGGAAGAGACCCATCGGATCATCGAGTCCAACCATTCCTATGAAGTAAAATTGAAATAGAAATATGAAATATGAAACATGAAATTGAAATACAGTCAGACAGGATTTGTATTTGATTGGTGTAATTGAAAGTAATTTTTGATGTCCTTGCTGATGTGAGAAATGACTATCATGACAAATAAGACTACATTGGCTGGTGACATCCAGTTTCCTGGAAAACATTCAGATTAGATGTAGGACAACAGGAACTCATTACAGGATCCAAATGTTCCTGCAGTAGGTTAATATTGACAAAAGTAAAGTCAGTGGATTGAGGTCAGGGTTGGTTTCATGTGAAGTGTGAAAAGCAGAAAAAACAGGTTATACAGGTGAAATGGAACAAATAATGAAACTATTGTGCTGCTTTAGTGCCACTGGAAAACAAAAATGTACTTTAGAACATCTGGAGAAACTGAAAACAGGAATTACATTTCTATATTATCTGCTGAATCTAGAATATCAGTTGGAAAAGAAGCAACTATTGGGTGAAGTTGAGCGGGCTCACAATGCATGATAGTGTGCAGCAAGGTAGCTCTATGATCAGTGCTGTCATTGCAGACCAGCACACCAGGTCCTTTTTCACTAGGGAACAATCTAGTTAGCCATTATTAGGGAATGTTTATGAATCTGTCCTTAGACATGTCCCTGCCTCGCTCTACTTTTCCATTCTCATGGTCAGTGTCTACTTTTTTCTCACTGTATTTGTTTGAGTAATATCATGTCACTTGCAAATGACAGATGATCTTGCATACTTAAAAAGAAAGGACAGTCGTTTGATCAGAGAGATTTATCTTCCCTAGTTTGAAGAAAGTGAAAGGGACAAAATGGTCCATGAAAAAAATTTTTTTTTCAAGTGGAGAGGTCCTCATTTATCTCTCTCTTGCTCCAGTCAAGTTGATTGAAACTCTTTTATTGAAGTCCAGGTATCAGTGACATTGAAACTTACATTCTCTTAAACTACTGCTGAGTAAAAATACAAAACAAAGTTACAGTCTTAAATGTGTGACTTAAAGAAAACTTGTCCAAAGTTGAGCCCAGAGGTAAAGTATTTGCCAGGGAGTAAAACTGTAACAGTGACACAAAACTTAATTATAGAAAGAAGGCATGTATGGACAACTGATGACAGCAGATGAGTCAGTCTCACTATGGTTACCATCACTTTTGTATGCATTTCACAGCTTGCTGGTGACAGCTGTCACAACCTTACATATAGAAATAGGTATCTATTGAAATATCATTGGGCCTTATTTATCTTCATACAGATTTTTTTTCACTGAAAATGACAAGAAAGAGAATTATCATTGGTCTATCATGGATAGGTCCCGAGAAACTCCTCAGATGTCCATCAAGAGTCCCCATGACTGACTTACATTATGTGTCAATTTGCGTAACTGATTAACATGGAAATTATTTTCCTGTAATTACTTCTATTTACTTTTTTTCCTTTTTTTCTGTTAAAAGACCAGTGTAACCAATCTGAACATCTGAAATGATGTTTAACAACCAAGCTAAACTACAGCAGTTTTCACTGTAGAAATTGTAGAATCATAGGATCATAGAATATCTAGGGTTAGAAGCGACCTTAAAGATCATCTACTTCCAACCCACCTGTCATGGGAAGCGACACCTCCCACAAAATCAGGCTGCCCAAGGCCACATCCAACCTGGTCTTGAACACCTCCAAGGATGGGGCATATTTAATTTTTCCTTTCTATATGCATTTAGATGAGGTGTTCAAATTGTATCCAAGTAAGTATGATCTACCATGAAGATATCGCAAAACAGATTCTTCTCATTGATAAGTATATTTGATGCCATTTGAGAAACTGCCATTTAACTTCTTTTTATGTTACACAAAGAATAACATAGAACAAAGTCAAAATCTCTTACTTTGTTCTATGCTCTCTATAGATTAGCTTCACTGTGAGACTAGAGTGCTTAAATGATGCTATAAGACATTCTCAAAGTGACACTTGATCTAGTAGACTCTTAAACTTGACCTGTAATTTCTGGGGCAGTATACACACACACATGGTAAAGATCCAACAAAGTCTAACTGCTTAGCACCTATTTTACAGTTTCACTCTGCTAAGATTTGGTAGCAATTCATAACCATCACCTGCTCAGGCAGGTAGAACACGGCTGTCTTCTTTTCTGCATCATGTCAGACATTCACCCAGACTGTGGGAATGGCAACTCTGAGACTCATTAAGGGCTTGAAATGACATCTTTACCTTACAGTAAGTTACTTGATTGGTAGGCCTTAAAGTGTTCAATGACGAGCACCCTCATTTTGGTTGTGTTCCTCTACCTTTCTGTAGTGAGAGATTTGCAGAGAAGAGTTCTGTTCCTAGGAGTTTTTTTGCTTAGGGCAACTTTTCATGGTGTTAGACAGCCACAGACTGGGATCTTCTAACTAAAGAGAAAATTCTAGCAGAGACTGTTTTTAATATTGATGTGGTTAAGCTGCTACTGGAGTTACTTTGATTTTTTTCATTCCTAAGAGATTTTTTTACCGTACTTTTGTTGTATGATTCTTTTTACATTCATTTTTAAATATTAAAATATCACTATCGGGTAAGGTGATAAGGCAAAAAATAGTGTGATATTTTCTAGAAAAGTCTTAACCTGCATTTGCATTGCAGTAAATGAGGTATACAGCATTGCAGTGGAAATTGTGCTAGAAAGATCACACCTATTTTCATCATTTTGGCATTTTAGCTTAATGAGCTTAATCATATTTTGATTTCATCTACAAAGTCTCATCACATAATTCTTTTACTTGTCAGGAGATTTCTGTGTTACAGGGATAAAGACCAGAAAGGTGTGATTGTCATTTAGATGTTGTTCTTGAATTTGTTCTGGTTTTCTTTGTCCTACCCAGTTCCTGTATTTTTAATTCTAATTTCTTCTAAAGTAATTCAGGTTTTCGTAGAAGTACAACATCAACCTTGTGCAGGGCACAAGCCATTTTTAGTAAGGGTATGAGTGTTATGATTTCTTATACTGTTTTATTTTTACTTGCTTTGACCTTGCAGGCTTTAACATATTTGCTTCACAGAGAGAAAGCACATAGAAACTTATCTTGCAGTGTCAGCTAGAAGTATTTTATTTGTTCTATATCTTGCTGTCTTTGTGTTCAGATAAGCCTTATTAATTCAGAGATGCTTAGTTTGCATGGATTAATAAAATTCAGGAAAGGAATTCTCAAATTAATCATGAAAGCAAATCAGAGTATGAGTCAGGCTTACTTAAATGCACAGAGTGTTCTGAGAAGAAATATTACCTTATGTTGATGATAATCAGATGTATATTGTACTTCAGCTTATTACAGAGCAAATCTCAGCATTTTGCAGCTAGTGTTCTATAAAAAGAATATTACAAAACTTGATGATCATCTTTTTACAAACAAAGCAATAAGAACGTTTTATCATCTCAGTGTCATCCAATGAGATGTTGCTTTGTTGGTGGGATAAGAGGCTATTGGGCAGCTGTGGAAATGCAGAATAGACTAAGCTTGTACTCCAGTATGACATCTGCATATAAATTTGTGTGGATTAAGCTGCAAGAGGGGTTTTAAAAACAAACAAAAATTTGGAAAATATTGCCCCTAGCCTGTTTAGAGTCTGTAATGCTAAATAGCAATAAAATATAATTCCTCAATCTCCTCTATTCTGGATTTATAACTAGTCTTATTTATTTATTTTATAATTTGAGTTAGCTGATTTAATTAATTCTAATTTGGATATATTCATATGCAACAAAATAGGAAATTTTGTTTCCTGTCAAATATCAATGAAAATAAACTTTGTGGGACCAAAGCCAGAAATGGGTTCCGTAGAACAGAAATAATCTTAAATGTGTGTGAGTGTAGAAAGCCACAACTTGCCATACCTATCCTTTGCCTCAGCTCTAATCAGCTGTACTTCAGGATATAAGCTGTGCTTTGGCACAGACTTACTAGCATGCCAACACCACAAAGCTTTCAGTCCAAAGCTAGTGCAAAACCAACTGTGAGATGGCACAAAGCAAGCTCATAATTGTTTGCTCCATACATTGTTGTGTAACACTTGACCCTAAACTTTAGGTAAGTATTGCCAGATGACTAAACAGTATCATGGCAGTTGAAAATTCAGATGTTATTCAAATGCAAACTGAAATACATTTGAAGGAATAATTTGACCCATCAATGCACGGTAGTAAGCTCTGAACTAACAGGAAAAAACACAGGTACCAATGTGAAAAGCTGAAAGAAAATTTCTGTCCAACATCCACCATTAGTCAAAAAAACATAGCATCATAGAATCACCAGGTTGGAAGAGACCCACCGGATCATCGAGTCCAACCATTCCTATCAAACACTAAACCATGCCCCTCAGCACCTTGTCCACCCATACCTAAGATGTTCAACAGATGGAGGACCATTTTTTACAGACTCAGTAGGAAAGCAGAATACATTAATACTCTATAATGTTTGTTACTATAATGAAGACAGGATATATTTTCCACATTTTAAGACAGAGATATTAGACCAGTTAAGCTCAAAAGGTTTGTGGCCTATTGAAATGGGTTTACTTAATTCTTCCCATTAGAAAGATCATTCAGTCAAAGCATGAAGAAATTATTATTTGCCTTTTTCTGCTGCACAGAACCTGAAGCGTGTGGCAGAGACATGGATGGATGAGTTTGCAGAGTACATTTACCAGCGACGGCCTGAGTACAGACACCTTTCAACTGGTGATATCTCTGCCCAGAAGGAACTTCGCAAGCACCTTAAATGTAAAGATTTCAAGTGGTTCATGGCTGCAGTGGCTTGGGATGTTCCCAAATATTACCCTCCTGTGGAGCCTCCACCTGCTGCCTGGGGAGAGGTGAGAAGTACACAAATTAGATCTAATTTAAATGAGTTGAACATTTTACATTAGATTTAGCCCCTATGATAAGTGGTAATATTAAGGGAGTTCACAGTGATTGGAAATATCTCTGGAATAGCCCTTAAAATGAGAAAGTGCCATGTCTTAGAACTAACACTGTCCCTTTTATAATTCATTACAATTTTGTGTCTGTGGGCCATAAGGTGCATGCACAATGAGGACAAGAATATGGAAAAGATATGTAGCGGTCATTGTTGCATATCACAAGATGATTTGACATGCTGGAAATCACCTTAGTCAAAAGGAGATCTGAAGTCAAAATTTGTTTCTGCATATCCACTTACATAACTCCTTCTGTTCTTACAAGGATATATGTAGGTGGAGTAAGGTTTGCTTTGTTTTGCTCGCACGTGCAAGTGTGAAAAACAAAGCCTGGATACTTTCCTTTTAAATGGACTGGTTTTTTTCTTAGCTTGTAGTCTGCATTCTGTAGGTGCTGCCATGTCCAAGTACCAGTATCACAGATAAATGCAATTTCTTGTTTAGGGGATGAGGGAAGGGAGAGACCACCAAAGAGAAGCCAATATCCAAGCATCACTCCAGAGCAGAGTATGCACTAACAGCCTGCTGAACTCTCCACCTGTGATCAAAGGTGTTCAGCATTCAGACCTCTCTAAAGAGCAGAGCCATAGCACACCTTGCTTTGACAGCTTGTTTTGTGTAGAAAAAATGAAAACACAAGGGTGCTGGGACAGGAAATCTTTTCTGTAGCTGCATGTAAAATTGCAGTGGCTTTTTATCCATAGGAACTATAGTGGATTCACTTTATGCAGAGGTGGCATGCAGAGGGCTTTTTCCTCTCAATTTGTTAAGATATTTAAAGAAGCTTTGCTCTTTCTGTGTATCATGCTACTTTTTTTAAAAAAAGATAGGAATATCCATACAGTGAGTTCCTGCCTTCTCTGTTTTTGCTAGAGTTGTTCTTGGGTCTGTCAGACAGTTACCCTTTAAATTTGAAACCAAAGGATGAAGTTGAAACTTTGACCAAAAATTTTGTAAGACCCCTTACACCTCTGCGTGCCCCCAGCAGTCAAGGCTGAACCATGCAGGGGATTTCTAAACACAGGTGTTTCTATTATTCTCCATACTTTTTCTTTTAAAAAAAGGAAATGACCTCATTACAAAATTTTAAAAATAACTTTCTGTGGCAGTAGCAGTCTTGAACTCTTCTTTGTAAGCTACTAATTCCAGATGTTCAATGGAACTTCAATTTACATGTGTGTTACTCTTTGCTACTTCTTGGCAATTATGAATTCCTTTGTTGTTAAAGTTTCTTATGTCTTTGATACTGCTGCCCACACTTTGTGGTATTAATACATACCGAGATTTAAGGAGTTTATCAGTAGAAGTCAGACTGGATTGGAGTGCTATGACTGCTACTGTGATCTTCCTTCACCATCTTCTATGTGCATACATGTGCATCCTTGGAGGACTGCAATTGTGAGATCTGTATTTTCTCTGGCCAGCTGAATGATCTAAGGGGTCTAAGTGAAAGAGATTGTGATTCGAGTATTCTTTCTTTTCACATCAATATTAAAATATACTCTTTGCATAAAAGCAACATTTATTATAAGTAAATCAAATATCATAGTAGTGGTATAAAATCCTTACCTTAAAAGCATTTATTGAGTTCTTAGGAAGGCAATTAAGACCAAAGGCTTTCTATTTCCTCTAAGGTGTACTTTCTTTAAAATAGCAAGAGAAGTTTCAGCACTACTACTCAATTTTTTTTCCAAGACTGTCATATTCCTGTGAAGTTTTAATTAATTTGTTGGCACTTGCAAGGAATTTGAAAAAACTTGAAGGTCAATGGCTGTCATAATTAGAAGCTGAAAAAGGAAAACAGAGTGCATGTTATCGCGTTGTAAGAATCAAGCAGCTCTAGAAACTTTGCTGATTATACATGCCAGAAGTCTATGCCAAGACTGACTGTCACTTAGTACCCTCTCTGCTTCCACTTGGAATGACTTTTCATCTGCTTGCCTGTGCCAGTCTGAGAAAGAATAAACAATAAGGTACTCAGACTATTTTTGGCTCCAGTATTTTGATATCTAGCTAGTAAAACCATGTGTTGTGAAAGCAGACATCTCATAAAAAGCCTCTGCACAACTCTTCTTTTTTGGCAAACACATTTATTTAAAATCTGACTCTTATATTTCTTGACAAAATCTCTTCATGATGGAAAAGACAGAAATTTACAGAACAAAACCCAATAATCTTCACTGTACTTGCCATGGCCTTATCTATTCTGCTTGTTCATGCCTTTTGTTCTTTATAGCTGACAGGGAGTACATTCCCTTTATGTTCTGTCCTGCCTTGTAACATCTGAAATATGTGCAGTAAAGCGATGTAATAGTGAATCCAGACAAATTAAGGTTAGTGAGACTGTCACTTCCATGTCTCGATGAGATAACTGTACTCTTACCTCTCCCACCATGGAAAAAAGGAAGTTTTCAATTAGGTTTTATTCCTACCCTTCTGAATATATTGGGAAGTATGTTACCAGTGGAAAAAACAGTAATACCAACCCTATTCTCTTTCTAAGACAGAATTATTTATTTGTAATGTGTATTTGAAATTATATTAAAGGAAGTTAAAACAATAGCTGCATTAGGTGAGATTTCAACAACAAATGTTTACTTAAAAATACTCATCAATCTATGAGCAGTGACCCAGCATGAATATATTGTGTGAATATCACCATTTCCAACAGTATCTTTGAAAACACATTTTACCTTAAATCAATCCTTTTTACCTTAAATCTATCAAATAATATCAGCTATTGTCATTTATTGTAGACTTCATGAGTCCTATGGTCGAGGTGGTGTGCAAAAAATGATTTTTTTGTACTCAGTCAAATAAGAAGTATTTAAGCTTTGTTTTTGTTTGCTGCTATATGAACTCTTTGTTCGATGATTTAATACACAGCAAGTCTCTTAGTCACTGCAGCAGCACTAAGCTGTAGAACCTGAAAATACACCTTTCTCAGTCCTGAACGTGAGGATTTTAAAGAATTGTTCTACAGTACTGACATGAAAATGTCACCCATGATGTTAAGTCAAGTGGCACATTTGGAAAAGGATTAAAGCCTAAGAAGTCACTAACTTCTCTTTTGATTACTGTCTTTTTTTAACCTGTCATCCTCATACTCTTAATGAGTCAATCTCAGTCCAAGTGTCACACATCCATTGTACAATAGTGACATAGCCAGCTGTTCCTCACACTGCACAGACCAAGTGCTGCACAGCTAGGCTGTTCAAATTCTTTCATTGGCATCAGTGTTGCACTGAATAGCAGAATCCTCTGTTTCTTTGGTGAGGTCTTGACTTGTTTTAACTTTGACTTTTCCCTTTTATGGCTCACACAAAGGATAAATACTTTTAAAGCTACTGCGTATCAGTTGACAGGAAAATGTCTTCTAAGAGCTACAGACACATTTTCTTTGAGTAATTAAATCATATGTATGAAAAAAATAAACTGATATCACCAAGCTGCCTCTCTTATTGCTCTATTGGGTTGTCTTAAGGATAGTCCGAGCACCATCTCTACAATTATCATTCTAACAGATGACCATGCATAAAGTTGTCCTTAGATTGCTATGCTTTCCCACTTTTTCCTTTTGGTGTAAGCATTTTACTTCATGCAGGGTGGCTCCCAGGACTTCTGGGAGTGATTTTGCCTCTCTGACTTGCCCTCCTCTTCTCCCAAGAAGGCTGAAATGACCCTGGGTGACAGCCTGGCTCCAGGGCAGGCAGAGCAAGGCTGCTGGAGCCAAGACAACATTCACTACCTCAACAGCAAATCTTGCAGGAACCCATTTGCCTGAGAACAAAGTTGTAGAGTTTTGGTATTATCGAAGAACCCTGGACCCTGGACAGTTTTAGTTGCTCTATGTAATTTCTTTTACAGCCTAAAATATGTTCCCTTAACAAGAAGGGGGAAACTCATTTTGCTTTAAATTGTAGAGGTGTGAGGGAACATTGTCTTGGTTTTTTTTCTTCATTTGACATGGAGCATGCAAGTGCATCATTACACAGCTCACACCACGTTGTTTAAAAATCTCAAAATTAATCCTAGCAGGCTGTATTGATGGCTTGCAACCCTTCATTTTCTTCAGAAAACTGTAAACTTCTGACAAGGAGATTATCATGGTAATCAGCACATCCATTGCTTTCCAGTTTGTTTGTTCCTTTCTTGATATCCATCAAAAAATATGTTCTTTATAAGGACTACAGGGTCCTTATCTTTGTATCTATGTCGCAGTGTGTGTTAGGATGGCATTTCAAAAACTATGCATGTGTCATGACTTTCATATAGTGCCCTATGTTTTTTTCGGAATATGTTTAATTCTGAAACAGCCTTTAAGATCATCACTAACCACCCTAGATAGTCCATACAGACTCCTCAAAGCATGCTTTTCCATACACTTATCTGTGTGTACTAATGACAGCAATTAATGCCCAGCAAATACATGTTGTATGTAGCAACTCAGTGCCCTACCTGCGTGTGTGATAAAACCTGTTCACCTCCATCTCTACAGTTGCACATATATGAATGTTAGAAAAGTGAGTGTATTGGCAGTACTCACTCTTCTTTGCTAGTTGTAATTTATGTTTAAAATTCAAAATCCATTGTGCAATGTGACTGGAGACAAGGCAGTTCAAATGCTTGTTGATGTTTAAAGGAGAAAAATTCCTCTCCTTACTGTGCTTCCACTTTTCTCACTCCTTCCATAAAAGCATCTTAGGGGATTTGCAGGCGGTGCGGTGCTCAGCAGAAAATTCCCTGTGGCTCTGGCAGCACACCATGGCTCAGCTTAACTTGCAGCAACTGCAAAGGCCACACAGAAACACCAGAGAACAAAAGCATAGACTTGACTGAAATGCCTGTGTTGCAAAAAGGGAATCAAGAACAAACCACAGACCCTCTGCAGTTGAAAGGAAGGATAAAACAAAGACACACACAAAATGATGACTAACATGTAAGCTACAACAAACCAGCAGAAAAACTAACTCAAGGAAACCTTTCAGGAGGAGAGGAGAAAGGAGAGGAAGTAAAAGAAGAGGGAAGACAGATTCCAGTAGTGAAGGAACTAAATGTAGCTTCAGCTCAAACCTTTTTCACAAATGCATCAAATGCATTTACCACATAGTCCAAATAACTGAGAATGTCATGGAACAATGCCATCAAGACAAAATTATGAAATCCCTTTCATCCAATAAGCCTTCACTGAATGTGGAATGTATTCACTGTCATTTTACAATTCTGAACCACATAAATATATCCCAGTTATTAATGGCAGTTGTTAGAAGCTCCCTTTTAATTAGCTTACATGTTCTAAGGACAGAACTGATGTATCATTTAATTCTATATTAGACCAGTAATCTTTTTTTTAATACAATGTAAATTTAAGTGCACTGAGAAATGGTTGAAAACACTCAAAAAATTATACTTAGGGTAGCTATTTCACATGAAACTTTAAAAATATATTCCCCTCACTATTATTTCCTGTCTCTCTTGCTTGGTGATGTGAAAATGAAAGCAGAGGTGTTGAGAACTTATTACTTAACCTCCCTTTTTTTCTGTTAATGTAACTCTATACTGTGGGACTCAATGCTGGGTTTCTGCATCTGGTTGTGTGTATGAAATGCTAGTGGTTTACCTCATCTATAGCAAAATTTATTGTATGAAAGTAAGGAAAAAAAACTAGAACTAGGCTTGTCCAAGTTTTAGAATACTCCTCTGAGCACTGGTGAAAGCTCAAAGTTCTGGAGCAAATTACTCAAACTGATGCTCCCATCATTTGCCTGATCTGCTCTTTTTGAGGCTAAACAAATGCAACTACTAAAACCTTTCCAGAAGGTGACATTTTTTGCATTTTCCCTAGTTCCTGTTGCTTTTCCATCTGTCTAAATCTTTCTTAGAACATGGTGAATAGACTCAATTCCAGTTCTCCAGAATCAGAAAAAGGGCAGGGTAGCTCTCCCATGTAACATACAAGGATGAGGATTGTCCCTTCTTGCAGCGTTTCGTGCTATGCTGAGAAGTTTTTCATCCTTTTCTGGGGGGGTGTGAGGTATGTAGTATTTAAGAGTAGCAATGTTTACATTTGTCTAGTGTAATATAACAGCAATGGTGATTTCTAAGATATTTTCCATGGAAAACTACAACTGTCAATTGGACTGCATCTCTATTTGGCATTTAAATGTTTGGGATTTTTTAAAATAACAATCAAAGTAGTGGCTAGAATGTCAAAATGTACACCTGCTTTCTTTATATCATATGTATTGAATTTGTGCATATCTCCATGTAAGTGGACATTGACTATCCAGTTTCAGCGTCATTGACAGGGAAAGTTTTTTAAGAAATCTTCCTCATCTGGAGGTGTGTAAAGGGTTTTTAAATAGCCCAACTAAGGTACTCAAGGATAAATGTGCATGTATTTGCATAACAAATTTGAGATTTTCCACTTTTTGGTGGCAGTGGGCAGCTCACTCCTTTT
Source organism: Piaya cayana (assembly GCA_013389865.1). Taxonomy (NCBI): domain Eukaryota; kingdom Metazoa; phylum Chordata; class Aves; order Cuculiformes; family Coccyzidae; genus Piaya; species Piaya cayana. The sequence continues at coordinate 21,583 of WAAB01021930.1, forward strand.
CAATCCAGACCTCCTGAAAAATATACATGGCAGCAGTGGTACATAACTAGTATGACTGAGAGTTGCACGTTAATTATTACTCAGTTGCTTCAGTTTCAGAAATGAGATTTGCCTTTTAAGTATAAGTTACACTGCAGAGTATTTGCAGAAGGCATTCAGACAGCACAAGGACTCTCTGTGGGTAAGCGTAGTTTCAGTACAGATTTGTTAAGTGCTTTTTAATTTTATGCACTTTGGGCACTAGTCTGTGACCTTATCTACAACAGTGTTATTGTGTCAAAGTAAGAACAAGCATTGAAACAAGGTGTGCTTGTGTGTTCAAGAAATAATGCTCCAAAGCCTAGGAGAGACTCACAAAGAGATCATTTCCTCTTAATGCACTGTTCTTTCTTGCTCTGGTAGGAGGGCAGAAGCAGTCAGACCAGTGTTTGAACTTCTCAGGCTTTTTTTTCTCATAGTTTCTTTCCATGAAAATATGTCATACAGATCTACTTTTCTTTTGTTAAGCATAATATTTCAAGCTTTTCTGCTTCTAAAGCTGTTAAAAAATATATATATGTTTATTCCAGGATATGGCTTTCTACCCTGTAAAAAGTAAGTCCCACCAGTCTTAGGTACAAATGGTCAGTTTTGAGCCATTTACAGCTAAAATCCTAAACCTCTAATGTTGGAACCTCTATTCCGCAGCCTTATTTAACGTGAAATGTTGCTGTGGTTTTGTAGATTCGAAATGTGGCAGCCAACCTCTGTGTGGACAGTAAACATGGAGCCACGGGGACAGAGCTGAGGCTAGACATCTGTGTGAAGGATGGCTCAGAACGGACGTGGTCACACGAACAGGTATTTTAACTGTGGAAAGAGAAAAGCTGGGTAAAATCTTTTCCAGTTTCTAAACATTTCTCTGAGGGCTCCTCCTTTTCTGAAGGCAGAGCAGGGCATAGAAACAATTTGTGAATGATTGCTAACCTTAATGGCTTTTACAAAGTGCTCTTTAACACCACCTCAGAAATTTCAACCACCATCTGGACTGTGAATTCTTCTTAATTTCCAAATGAATTCCAATGTTCAAAGAACCTTGGTTGCTCCATTCTCCACTGCTGTGTTATGGGAACATGTTAATTTTGGTTCAGTTACCTGAAAATATTTTAAATATAGTACCTGGGTTTGCACAGCTCTAATGACTGTCTGCTTCTATGCTTTCATCTCAATAAGTGTCATAAACCATCATATTTTAAATTCTTATGAGGCATAAGCGAGATAAATGGGAAAAAGCTAGAAAGAAAGTTTCACAGACAAAAGTGATATAAAGACTCAAAAAAAAAAAAAGCTTTTATCTTGGTTGGTTAGGTAGAAAAATGTCATACTCAGGAGTATGGAGGGAAAGAGCTCTGATTTGTACTCATTGTAGCTGTGAGTGCCTTAAGAAAGGGATCTTGACCTGCAGGGTTTGGGTCTGGCCAACATGAGCAAAGGCAATCTAGATGAAAAGTCTAACCTAGCTATTTATTAGCAATTCTAGTGAACCTCTCTTTCATGGGGTGAGGTACCAGATTAGAAAAAATTCCTAGTGCTAAGGAGAAAAATTGACCTGGCACACTACACGTGGTACTTTGTAAAAGCTTAAAAGCTCAAGAGAGAGGAGTTCTGAGGGGTATTTGAAGTGCTGAGGTCAAGAATTTATTCTCTGAGGATACTGAGAAATGCAGGGGGAGAGGTGTGAGAGAATGAAATGGAGGAGCTGAAGGATGATCACTATTTAGGTAAGTGTCAACATGGGATAAAGAAAGGTGCTGAAAGAAGGCTTCTTTACATAGCTAACAAAGAACTAACACAGTGATAGGATGCCAAGGCTAAATAAATATAATCATGTTTTGTTTGTGTAAGATATCCAGTAAGTGAAGGAAGTTATATGGTCCAGACTAGATCATATCAGAGTGGTCTCTCTGGCTTTAAAATCTGAAAACCTAAAGAGCTTCAAACCCTCCTTTAGGCTAGATGGAGTCCTGACACTGCCAGAGATGAGGAAAAAGAAAGGAGGGGAGAAAACAAGATGAAAACGTGAGAGAAGAAAAACTTTTAGCAGAGAAAGCTGAAAAAAAAAAAAGAGGCTTGAAATATCATCTGTAAGATTAGCTCTTGTGAGGAGGGCAAAGGGACATAAAGTGAGAAGGAGGCTGGGGTGGAATCTGTGCTTCAGCATCCTGCAGTGTATTGTGGTATTTGGGATCAGAGTCAATGTCAAGACCTCATTCTATAGTAATGATGAAAAATGACTTCACTAGAATAAACAGAGTTCAGCTAGCAAAAAAAGGATTTCAACCAGCCAGTTCCTCAGAGCACAGAACCAGAACTAGGAAGCCTCAAGCATGTCCATGCTTAACATGTGCCCAAGGGACAATGTTAATGATTTCTGCTGGGCTGGTGTGGAACAGCACGTACCTTCTCACTGCACGATAGCATGGAAAACACTGCAAGGGAGCAGCAGAGCAGTACAGTTGCATTAGGAAAGTTTTGCTAAGATTCAATCCATTTCACCCGATTTGCTGGAGAGTGCAGTGGTTTTTCAGGACTGTGGTGGAGGGGCAGGTGGGGGGGGCAGTTTTCCAGGCTTTTGCGCACTGGAACAGGCTGAGTTGAGTCACCATCCCTGGAGGGGTTTAAAAGATGGGTAGACGAGGTGCTCAGGGACATGGTTTAGTGGCAGATAGGAATGGTTGGACTCGATAATCTAAGAAGTCTTTTCCAACCTAGTGATTCTATGATTCTATGTAGGCAGCAGAGGGAGCTCCGGACAAGCTGAATGCAGAACAGACCCAACGGCAGCCTAATGAACAGTTGGCTGTTAAAAGTTTTTTCACCCTTAAAACAATCGGTTGTCTTTGGTTTCCATTTGTTTGTTGGGGGGGGGGGGGGTTGTGGTGGTTCCCCCCCCCCAGGAAGTAGCGCTGCATTCAAAGGTTGTTCTTCCCACTGATAGGAACACAGTTACCAATAATTTATCCACCTGTGGATATAAATCCTAGAAATCATGCAAGAAATGTTGAAGAATCTTTGGAGAAAAAACAGGGTTATAAAGAAAGAAAATTGCAGTTTATTTATTGAGACAAATAATTCATAAAAAGATAATGGTATTTATTATAATAAATAAATAAATAAATAAATAAATAAATAAATAAATAAATAAATGTAATTTCACTTTCTCCTAGAAAGGAAATTTATTTTCTAAAACTTAGAATAGATGTTTTAGAAGAAAGATTATTTTGCCTCTTCCCTTGTCAGAGAAGGACCTGGTATAGTATCTACTACTGTGTTACTGGGCAGATTCTTATTTGCATAATTGTAGTAGTGGTAATATGCTATTGGTTTCTGGATTAGTTTAAAAACAAAACAAAAAAAACAATTATACTCAAATATTCAGACTCCTGGTATGAGATACATTCATCTGGCTAATAGATTTCAAGCATGACTTTGTGCAAGGCACAGATTTTAAAGATACCACTTAAGAAGTAAAGGCAAGAATTACAGAATCTCATAAACTAAAAGGTGAAGCGAACAAGGTCGTAGGTCATTCTGGAACTCAAAATTTCTGTCCCACCAGAAATTACAGTATGTGCAAAGTAATTCATCCAGAGGAGAACTTNGCATTCAAAGGTTGTTCTTCCCACTGATAGGAACACAGTTACCAATAATTTATCCACCTGTGGATATAAATCCTAGAAATCATGCAAGAAATGTTGAAGAATCTTTGGAGAAAAAACAGGGTTATAAAGAAAGAAAATTGCAGTTTATTTATTGAGACAAATAATTCATAAAAAGATAATGGTATTTATTATAATTAATAAATAAATAAATAAATAAATAAATAAATAAATAAATAAATGTAATTTCACTTTCTCCTAGAAAGGAAATTTATTTTCTAAAACTTAGAATAGATGTTTTAGAAGAAAGATTATTTTGCCTCTTCCCTTGTCAGAGAAGGACCTGGTATAGTATCTACTACTGTGTTACTGGGCAGATTCTTATTTGCATAATTGTAGTAGTGGTAATATGCTATTGGTTTCTGGATTAGTTTAAAAACAAAACAAAAAAAACAATTATACTCAAATATTCAGACTCCTGGTATGAGATACATTCATCTGGCTAATAGATTTCAAGCATGACTTTGTGCAAGGCACAGATTTTAAAGATACCACTTAAGAAGTAAAGGCAAGAATTACAGAATCTCATAAACTAAAAGGTGAAGCGAACAAGGTCGTAGGTCATTCTGGAACTCAAAATTTCTGTCCCACCAGAAATTACAGTATGTGCAAAGTAATTCATCCAGAGGAGAACTTTTCTGTTTTCCTCTAGAAAAGAAATTCTGAAAATGTTTAGTTTTAGAAGATAAAAATATTTTGGTGATGGCAGGGCTTGAGGGAATTTTTCCATAAAAAAAGATGGCATCCTTATCCCCCTTTTTCCTGTAGTTTCCCACAGCTTACAGTGGCAACACTGTGCATGCTGTGTTAGTAACTGGGCTTCCGCTACTCCAGATGCAACCAACCTGTCAAGCAAATTCTGTCTCTGTGCTGGCAACAGTCAACAGAAGTGCAAAAATTCCCACAGAAGTATGGGCTAGGTTGGTATATTTTCTTGGAAATTTCTCGAGTAATTCTCTGTACTCGATCCCAAAGGTTGCCTGGTCAGGAATGTTACCTGTAGTGCATGTCACACCACAGTCTAATGAAACATCTCCCAAGGAGAAGGGATGTGATCTTGCATTTGCACCACAGTAAGATGTTAAGATTAACTTTGTTGAAGAGTGTTTGGAAAAAACTGCTGAACACAGAATCAACCCTCAGAGAGCAACCCTTTATTTCTTATGGCTTCTTGAGTTTGTTCTCTACGTGATTCCTACATATGCCAGTAGAAACTATTAGTATTAATGAAAGTGTCAAGCATTTTATTATCATATTTCAAATACCATGGATTGACACTGAGCTGGTCACATAACTTCTGGTGTAAATTTGCAGGGATATCAGTGGCAAAATACAATAGCTTGATGTGATCAGTGCAACAGGTAGCAGTGCTGATACTAGGTAGAAATATGATCTAAAGTGCTACTTGTTTCTTGTGACACTACTAGGTTAGGAATTAGAAGCTGATCATATCAGTAGCCATGTTGTGAAGTGCAGCCCTTTAGCAGCCCCCAGGAGAAGGAGAAGACCTTTTGCCTAGGGCTGTTTAAGCCCCAGCAGGCAAACAGCAGACAAGACGTTTGTGGCACACTTACAGGCCTTCTGGTGAAAATGAAAAGGATGGAAATTGGGACAAGTGTCACTGTGGTTTCTGGAAACTTCCCTAGAATTAAAAAATAGAGAGGAAGGAATGGGGCAGGAGGATAGCACAGCACAGGATTCTTCCCCCTCTCTTCCCAGAGTTGACTTCTGTCTTCAGAAGAAACTGAGGCTCTGCTGTGGTGATAACCAGCAGCAAATAAAAATGACAGGCATCACTCTCTCTTCTCAAGTATCTCAGCCTGATCAGGGAGGTGGTAGACAGGCATCAGCTGTAACATGGCACACGTAGCCATACACCCTGCCCAGCTCTTCCTTCTTTACATGGAGGTATAGTTCAAATCAGAGCCCAGAGCTGAAACATGGCATTTCATCTTTCTGTAGGGCACTCTGTGTGTGTCCACAGCACCAGATGATGGACACCAGCCATGCAGCAAGTAATTGAACAATGCTGTCAGGCTGGGAAGCACTAGCGATATCAAAAGGGCCTTTGTCTTTTAGATAGTCCCAAGCCAATGGCCATATCAGGCAATCATTTTTCAGGCCCTGTGCCAATTATAAACGAATCTGCAAAGCTGTGTTCACCCCAGTAACCATGTGACAGGGCTAGGCTGAATGAAAAGCTAGAGCATGAGGACAAAGGGGTTGCTTGGTTGCAAGGGCAGAGGATGGGTCCATGCTTTACAAGCTCTGTGGTATGAATGAAGGTGGAGCAGGAGAATGAGCATCTGCTGAGCCAGGATGGAGGGTTTCTTGGGTGCAGCAGGGAGCAGTGAACAGCAGCCCTGCAGACTGAGAGTGAAGATCCACCCTGCTGTTTGTTGATAATGTGTCTGGAAATTTAGCTGCTGTCTTGTTTCAAATCAACAAATAGGCAGGAATGAATGAAGGGTATAAAGCTTAGGGAAAAGGGAAGAAAAATCCAAAGTGACAGGTGGCAGCAAAGCTGAGCATTATGTACTCAGGACTTCAGCTAATAGCATATAGCATTGTAACACATTATGCAGAGAAAATAAAATTTTTGTATCAGCCATTGTAGTGTTAACTAGAGATAATTTACTATATAATGGAGGCTAGCACAGAATGATGAGATTGGAAGTTCCATATGCCTTCAAATTCTATCTGTAAGTACAAGATTTCAATATTAATGTAGTATATAGAGACATATAACCCTTTTTCTGATTTTTTTCCTCTTCTCCCTCCTGGTCCTAAAACTGTTATTCTGTCCCAACACATAATAGTATGAGTAGAGAGAAGCTGTAGTCATTGACTTAAAAATTAAACTGTTTTACAAAACAGGAAGCTAAGAAAGAGGAAGAAGAATCTGTGCTAGTCTAAACATCGAGATCTAGTATTACACAGATCCTGGTTTTCACTGGAAGGGAATAAAAATCCTATGTTACCATGTCTTGACCTTCAAGCAGGACACAGCCCTGATGCTCTTCAGTAACCACACAGGAGTGGGAAGGGCAAAGGGATGCCCTAGATCAGTATGATCTGATTTAGAAGCTAGCTTGAGATCTTTCAGGTGTACCAATGCATACAGTGGGGTACTAATCCTCAGGCCAAGATCCAGAGAGCAGTGGGAATTGGCCTGTCAGCTCACCGGTCATACACAGAATGAGGAATTTGGAGAGCCACACACTGACAATCACAGATCACAGGATCACAGAATGTCCTGAGTTGAGAGGAACCCACAAGGGTTATCGTGTCCAACTCCTGCCCCTGCACAGGACAATCCCAGTATTCACTCCATGGGACTGAGGGTGTTGTCCAAGCACTTGGAATATTGTCAGACTGTGACTGCTTCCCCAGGCAGCTGTTCCACTGCTCCAACACCCTCTAGGTGAAGAACCTTTTCCTAATGTCCAGGCCTCCCCTCATAGTGATAGTGATGAGGGTCAGAATATCAAAGAACCACTCTTCCTCTAGGTATTTTTTATTCATTACTTTGAGCTGTAGGTTTATTACTTATCTGTAGAAGGCTAAAGAGTAAGAGAAAGGAAATGGCTTTTGTTTTTTGCTTATAGGAAAAACATGTCAGGCTTCTGTTTTAATAAAGAAGCAGCAGCATAGCTTTTTTTTTAATTGTACTAGATCTTCTGAGTTTGCTTGTAAAATGATAAATTATCTTTTAGGGAGTCCATGATGCCATTTCCAAGAAAAATGAAGAAGAGTGGGAAAAGGCTTAACCTTTTAAAAAGCAGAAAATTATTTGAAATTAAGTTAAAGCTGTCCACTGCATTTTATTGCAGATAAACTAAAAATGCACTCTCAGGGGAAGAAGAAATAAGCAGGATACAGGGGCAGGTTATAGAAAACATATAATACAGAAATACTAGGGAGTAAGAGCAGCTAATAGAGAGCACAATGGCTTACAGTGAGACACACAAAATAAGGGGCAAATATTCAGATCTATGCTTGTATTTTGTGCCTCCAGGCTGAAGGAAATAGCAGCACCTCTCAAATGTGGCATTTGGAAGATAGCACAGGATTGAAGATGAGTATTTTTAAAAGCTGTGTCTTTTATAAAGACCATGGGAAGAAGATAGCTATCATAATGAAAGGGTTAAATCTGGGAAATGCAATAGAAGTATTCATGATCAGACTTGTACAATAGAAAGCTTCAGTTTGGATTTGTAGATACTTCTATCAGGGAACATACACACCACAGGGAGTAGGGTACTGGGACCAAAACAACCCTGAAATGAAGTAGGTACGGTGCTGGAGGCAGTCTGAGCACAGTATGGGAATTTTCTTCTCTGGATAATGAGCCTGTATGCAGTTCCATGTGAACAAACCTTCACTTTCTCAGTGTTATATTCTCTTTATACTGTGGAATATAAAAAGTCAGGGACAAAGCCAAAGAATAGCAATGGTGCAAAAAAAAAGGGCCAGGGGTGGGGGTGGAGGGTTGAAATGATGACCACCCCTTACAGCTTTCAGCAGAATTTCTAGGTAGCAATTTGCAATCTGCTACCTGTTTTCTGCAAGGACTGGTCCATGGGAAAGAAAAATGTACTCTGTATTTTATATTTGGTGCTGTGAGACCTGTCACCTTCATCTGATGATCGAAAGACTGCGGTGTCACAGTATCATTTCAGACAGCTGGTGTCAGACTGAGTATTCCTTTATTAACTGTGAGCTTCCATGATTCCTCTCAGCCTGTGAAAGGGCTTTTACAAGCTGCCTGTAGCTCATAGCTTTTGCAGTAGAAAGATGAAGATCATTTAATGTCTAGTTTGGGGTGGGGGGGAAGGCAGTTGTGAGAGGATATACTAACAAGTGTCCCATATAACCAGAAAGAAACTCTTCATTAAACGTGGGAAAGATGCTATGATGGGAAGATCTGTCCAGGTAACTTCTTCAGACCCAAACGAGAGCTAGGACAAGGTCACTACCAGAGGCTTTCGGAGTCTTAGGCAGCTGTAGTCCTAGTGCATATGAGTGCTTCTTCAGCTGCATAACTTCAATACAGCGCATCCTCTCTTCTCTCCACAGAACTGTGTCGCCAGAGACTTTTTTCTTCCCTGCCATAGGGATTGTGCTTTCCTGGGAGATAGTCCACATAGTCACTTTAATTAAGGCAATTAAATTACTTAGTCATAAACAAACAGGATCTCATTTAATCAGCAGCTGGGATATGTGGAGTAGGAAAATGGGCATCAGGCTTTGTGTGTGGTTTTAAATGTTTGGGGTTTTTTCACTAGTAATATATTGCTACATTGTCTGATTGCTTTTCTAGCTCTTCACCTTTGGTTGGAGAGAAGACATCCGCCCTGGGGAGCCACTTCACACCAGGAAGTTCTGCTTCGATGCCATTTCACACAGTAGCCCCGTCACACTGTATGACTGTCACGGGATGAAGGGAAACCAGCACTGGAGCTATAGGAAGGTGGAGTCACTCTGGGGCATCTCAGAGGTTCAGACTGTCTTGAGACTATTTTCAGTTTAGTGCAGGCTTCTGTTTTCCCATCAGAGAAATTTTGTTTTAAAATCTACATGTTCTTATTCCAATTTAATGTTGTGGTAATCTCTCTAGAGTTCGTTCCTTTTGAGTGTTCAGCCATTTAGGCCAAATTTAAAAGAAAATGGATGATCCAGCTCAGAGGGCATCTGTGTTGAGTCTGTTCCCTGAAAGATGTTTTACCATTCTGGCACTTCAAGATGCTTGTGTCATTCTAATAGAGGCACTATTGGACATAGTTTCATCCAACAGGAAGAAATGCTGCTCATGAGTTAAATATTACTATTTACTGGGTTAAATATAGTATAAATATAATAGTTAAATATAGTTAATATATTATAAATGTAATAGGTAAATATTATTATTACTAGGGACTATTCATAAAAGCTTGTGGAGATAGGAGAAGGGGAGGCAGGTATAAACTGGAGAGGGGCAGATTTAGATTAGACATTAGGAAGAGTTTCTTCACCATAACAGTGGTGGGACACTGGAACAGCTGATCAAGGGAGGTTGTGGATGCCTCATCCCTGGAAGTTTTAAAGGCCAAGTTGGATGGGGCCTTGGGTAACCTGATCTATTGGGATGTCCCTGCCCAATACAGGGGGGTTCAAACTAGATGGTCTTTAAGGTCCCCTTCAACCCAATTCGATGATTCTATGATTACGGGTTTACTACATGTTAAGGGTTAAAAATAGCAGAAAAATCTCTCTCAACAACAACAAAAAAAAATCCCAAACCGTAACACTCACTTCCTCCCGCCAAAAAAAAGAAACCAAAAAAACCAAACCCAATATTAGAAGCACTTCTGTAAGGCCAAAGAAGGCAGGAATTTATAAACTAAAGGTAAGCACTACTTTAATCTGCTAAGTTTCAGCTTGCTTTTATAAATCATTGAAAACAGTAGATCAACCTAGAAACTGCCAGAGCTTCATTTAGGGCAAAAAGTCCTGGTAATTGTCCCAAGCTTTTGTTGTTAGTCTTTTTAAATAGTTGATCAGCAAGGTATCTTGATTGAAAATTTCACTAATAAACTCTATATTCCATGCAGAATAAAGATATACACTGAGAATTCCTCTCACACATCTTTCACTTTTCTGTGACCACTGTGCCTTGCCCACCACCACCACTTTCCTTAAACTGAGGCCAAAGTGCCAGGAATTGGACTTTGCCAGATAAACCTCAATCTTGCTTTCTAGTTTCAAAGTATATATAGTAGAAAATTAATCCAGAACTTTTAAAAACAGGTTTGCACTGATGCTTTTTCTGAGTGCCTACTTATTAGTCTGTGCCTTTTTACCCTTATTTATGCTGCAATTGGAGATCCACCACAAGATTTTCCAGAATTGTAGTCCCTGTGAAACTGAGGTATTACCTGTAATAAAGTTAGAATGTATGCAACAGATATTTATAGGATATAAATTGTCATGGCTGTATTGCTGCATATCTGGCTTTATAATTCCATCATAATACCTTCTTACTTCAAAACCCTTCCAAGTTATCTTTTTGCCTGCCCAAGTTGCAAGAAAGAAGCTTTCACACCTTTAGCACTTCATTGGTGCCTAATGTAGCCAGTTCATAAGACAAAATACAGGTCTGAAGCTGTCCTCTGTAAGGCTCATCACCATTGATGTGCACAGAATACAGCAGATAACTACAAAAAATTACGTTTGAAAAAAAAAATACACAGCGTGAGTTCTATTATATCCTCTGCACAGCTTCATTTTTCACTTCTGGAAGGCTGACAGGGCTCACATAAAAATTCTCCATGCAAGGCAGGCATTTCTATCTCAGAAAAAAAAACATGACAAAATCTTATTACGATGTCACTACTGACACAATTTTAACTGTAAATCAACCTCACAGCAAGCTGATTAGTTTGCATAAACCTTCAAATTAAGAAATTGCATTGGAATAATAGAGTTGTGTATACCTGATTTTCTTTAGGCTTGGTTTTAGTTTGGCTATACATTAAGTATTTTTTTGTTGTTTCCTCAGTACAAAGCAGATTTACATTAGGGATTTTTGGTGGCACCCCTGTATCTCAAAAATCCTGATAATATAATCCTTGTCTAGTGTTGAAAGCATTCTGGCAATAGGTTTTACAGTCCTGTCCCGTCCTCCCCCTTCCCCAGAAAAAAAAATGTACAAGAAGAGGATGTAATATCAGTTTAACTGCTTCTATGCTAATTGCACCCTAAATAAAAAAAGAATAGCAGTCTGGTTAAACAAGACATGCCTCCTTTTAAAAACCAGAGAGCAGGGTAGCAGCTGTATTCTGTTCTCTGCACCAGTTACAGATGCTGTAGTTTCCTAACACTCACTTATCCATCCTGCCAATAATTCCTCCCATGTTTTAGGAAAAATGACCTTGTTTGTCAATATCCTGTAAGATGCTTAATAGGAAACATTTTTTACTGTGCAATCATACAGTTCCTGTAAAACTAGAAAATGAGAGATTGTTATTCTTTTAAGGATGAATCTCTTTGATCCTTGAGTTACTGGTAAGAAGAAGTTAGGGCTACAAAGTGATTACAGAGTGCTGCAAATACAGTTTGAAGCCAAACACTGTGTTAAGATTCCATATTCTCATATCACAAAAAACCCTAACAACCTGTATTTGGATACTGGCAAATAAAACAGCTTAAATATTTCAGTGGCAAGTAGAATACATTATCTTACTTTGGTTAAGGAGTGCTCTTCTCAAAAGAATTCCAGCTTATCCCTATTACCAGCACTTTTTTTCTCACTAGAGTGCAATCTCAGATCATGCAAACTGGATTCTTTACAGATTAATAAAAACAAAACCATCACTAGTAAACATGCCAAAAAACTATTCTTATTCCCATACTGCTAATCACATATATGGCTCCATGTTAAACTATATCCAAGCGACTATTTGGAAGTCTAGTAAGTCCATGATATTAAATAATCTTTTTTTTTTCAGGAGCAATCCAACCAACCAAGTATACCTTTAAGAAATTACTGTAAGAAATTATGGAGTAGAATGAATCCAAGTAATATCATAAACACCAATGTGAGTTGGAAATAGAATAAAATTAGTTTAATACTGGAAAAAAATAATATTGAGACCGTAATAGGGCTATGGCATCAATGATGGGAGCAATGTGAGAAATTAGTTATATAAATATGAATCATTTGAAATTATTAGAGATTTTAGAGAATAGTAGCTTCCTAAACTAAAGGCATTTCTTTGACTCTGAGATTTCTAAGCATGCCAGAACCAAAAATCAACAAAGCTTACAAATTTCCATTCCTTCCAGTGAAGGAATAGACCTCTAGTTTTCAGTGTAGCTTTGTTCTGTGTTAACAGGTCATACATTGGTTCTAATAAAGTATGAGTCAATTTATGTGCTCTAGTCCTATTAGTGTTATTTGTAGAGTACAAGTATCTAAAAAGTGTCTGATATAGTAAGTTTTTCAAAAGAAACAGTTGTGCAAAATCTATTTAATTATACTCTATTTCTACCCTGAGCCTACTGATTATGCTAGATGCTAAACTGATGATGTCAAAAACCATGCCCGAAACAGTGTGGTTTGTTCATACTGTCCTGACAACTTCAGGGATAAACTGTAAGAGTAAGTTCGCTCTTCACACAGTAGGTACATAGATTATTTCCTCAGATAACCGAAGACATGTCATTGTGATAGAGGCTTTTATCATATGGACATCTGTCCTGCTGAAACTGCACTAGGGCTACCAGCTAATTCCAGATAAACTACTGCAGCCACCAGCTGATAATGACTTCCAGTTGCGGATGACCTTGACTATAGTTATAGTAGTGACCTAGAAGAAATGAAAGGCTCTGTGTCTCATTACCAACCCCCTGAAATGTCGAGGCCCATTATCATGTGAAGTTTCTCTTCTGCAAATAATCTTCAGACTTGCCTTCATGCAGAAGAAAAAAAATTGCTGTTTTCAGATGTTAGAAAAGTCTCCACAAGAGCTCTTGTGGCCTTTTAATATTGGTGTAAAGAGGAATTCAGATATTTCTTTTGGAAGGTTCTTCTCAGAGATGCACACAACTGTTATCCCTTAAAGTCCTGAGCCTGTTCCCAAAGGCGTAAGAGCAGCAGGCTTTGACCTTAGTTCAGTGTAAGCTTGAGATGACAAATTAATAGGCCTTTATATATGGCAAAGTCAGCCAGAAGTTTTTCCAGAGTGATAACTGTGTCCCTGTTCTTAAAAGATGCTCTTCTCTCCTAATAACCAGACTTTCTAAAAGAAAGTAACAGTGCTTCACTCAAAAAAAATCTGTGAGAAGAAAGACTGTCAACTCTCTTCAAAAAGACTGAAGTGTTTTTCATAGCATGCTTTTTATACTGAAGCAGTTCCCTTTCATATCGTACTAGCTATCCTATTAAAGCTTCTAGTATTCCAACTTTGGCTTCCTAATATCTTGGCTGACCCTCACGCCCAGCTATGGCAGAAGGAAAACCAGATGCTACCTTCCTCTGGGGCCCTGCAGCAGGCAGGGTGGCTGCGGCACAGTCATTGTGTCCCTATTTCAGGCAGTGTATATAGTTATCTCCTTCTTTCAAGATGAGGTATCCTACCTGCTTGCTTGTAGAGCAAAAAGGAGCATGGCAGAAAGGCCTCTACCCATTTGGCTTAGTCCTGCCTTTTTTGGTGACATCCCTCAGAATTAGTTGTGTGTGTGTCTGTGTTTACCCTCTTTTTGCAGGAAAGGACAGACACTGGAGGTGAAACCCAGTGTTTGTGAAAGGCAGATGTAACACTACCTCCTTCAAAAAGAGCACAAGATGGTTTTGACTTTGCAGCTTTGCATATGTTAGTATAAAAAAAAAGTCTATTGTACTTACTAGTGTTTCACTTCCCCCCAAAATCAAGCAATTTCATAATAACTATTGTCTTAAAGACTCTTTCTTTTTAAAAAGTGTTTTAAATAGCTAGTGTTTCTTGTTAACTTATTGTGTCATATTTTGTTTTCTCTTCATACTTTTTTTTTTTAATGCAGCGTAGTTTTAGTCAAAGAGAAGTTACTGTGATTGTTGCTCCGCACACAAAGCACTTTTCTAAGTTTTTAATCACTTGCAATTTGACAAGTAGCTTATCTTTTTTTATTCCTCTCATAAACTGGGCAAGCAGCAGTAATAAAATACTGGCAGGCCATGTTTGGCATGGATGGGTTTACCAAGGATAATCTGAGATTTATTTCAACAAGTACAGTGAATGTACAGTCCCTGGAAACTTTCAAACTGTCTAATCATTCCCACTTCTGTCTCTCTCAAACACTTGCCCACATGAACTAAATACATTGAAGCTATGCAACTCAAATACCAGTTGCCCATCTGGGTAGTTTCTGTTTTACCAAAGATTCACAGTCAGATAACTTAAAATTTGCTCCAGTTTTGTGCAATAAAAAAATAATAAAACTGATCATCACATATATACCTTTTTAAAGCAACTTAGTCCATGCTTATCCTGCCAAAATCTTCATAGGGAGCTAAAACAGTGTTAGAATTTCCTTCTCATTATGAGAGAGCGCATGTTTCGGTGACTGGTCTTGTTGAGGCCATAAGGAAATTCTGCACTTCATGGGGTGAGAACTAAGATCATCAGTCCTGGGTTTGTCTGTCCATCACACCACTTCAGTTAATAATTACTTTTTAACATCTTCCTCAAGTTTAAAATTATCCATTTCCCGATAGCTTGTTACAGATCATCCTGCCCAGAAGCACAGTAGAAACTGTCAAAACCAAATCCAAACAAGAAACCCTTCCCTTTTCAAGTTCAGATATCTTAAATAAGGCCCAGGCAAGCACATGATATGCAAAGATTATTAAAAGACATTCTATTTTTTCATTACATTATGTGGCTCTTAGCTAAAGACCAGAATATTTCTTCTCATTCTTTCTTGAATTCCAGTTTTGTAAAGGATAATAACCCAAAGGAAAAAAATCACTCCACTCTCAACAGCTTTCTAGTAATAGCTGTGGTTGTACAAGATCAACGCACAGAGATCACAAAATCATTTCAGACAGGGCTGTGTTAATTCATATTTTGTAAAATGAGAACACTTCTAATGATTTGGCATTTGCTACTTAATTCTATTTTTTTTTCATTCCTGTAGGACAAAACTTTGTTCCATCCGGTAAGCAGCAGCTGCATAGATTGTAACCCAGCCGAGAAGAAGATATTCATGAACAGATGTGATCCTTTATCTGAGACTCAACAGTGGACTTTTGAACATGTTAATATGACTGTTCTAGAAAAATTTAACAGCAAGGCCAGTTCCTAGAAAGGCAAAAAATGAACAGACCAAATTACATACAGACTGCAGACTACATTTTCGCCAGCATCTGGGTCGAAGGAATCGGGAATTAAATTTCCTAGATCTAGGGAGTCTGTTCTGAGGCTTAAGAAAATGCCACAGCAAGAGCCAGCAGGCTGTCCTTGTGGATGTACAATATCTGAAGAACTTGGCCAAGAGCCTCACCGGATGCTGCTGAGAACTTCAGGCTGAAAATTTCCTTGCTGGTCAAGGGAAAAAAAATTGTTTAAAAACTGTTTAAAAGCACTCCAAGTTAATAAACTAAAACAAAATTATAGTTTCTCAGGTCTAATCCTGCTGTAGTGAGTAGCTCAGAACAGACACTGTAATTCGGGATGGTTATATGGTATGCATGACAGCTACAGCAACCTGAAGAAATCCCAAGTTTTAGAACTAAACATGCTGGTAGAAGAATAACTATGTCCCAGCACTCCCTAGACAAGATATATGCTCTGTTGACGTTCTCTTAATAAAAGGTTGGGTTAAGCAGGTTTAACCCTCAGAACTGCTGCAATTAATTTTAAATACCTCCCTTTTACATTCCATCCATTACCAAAATAGGAATGGTAGAAGTCTTAGGGTCTAGAATTACACTGTAGTGAAGCATGAAATAAACTGTAAGGTTTTGCCCTCACATTTTCCCCCTTCTGGAAAAAAACATGTAAAGGAATCAAATTTCTATACATGGTATACTTAGCAATTGTGATTCAAATTCCGTTGTCACACAAGGTGAGATTTTTTTTTTTTTGGCAACAAATATAATGGCAGTGGTTACAGCATAATGGAAGGCTTGCAGACTAGCTATCTTCTGTAAAGATAAAATACTTAGCAAAGAATAAATAAATTCAAAATTGGCTGGGGAAAAAAAAACAAAAAAAAAACATCAGGAGAGCAGGAAATAAGTGCATACTGTATATTGAACTAGGTTAGTCAAATTAACATTAGTACACTGCCGTCACGTCAAAGTGTGTTGACTCCCTGTGATGTAGCTTAAAAGATCTTGCAGAGATCTTACAGTGCTCTTGACAGATCGAATTGTAGAGAGGAAAACTGACATGAAACTGGCTGAGTGGTTTCATAGTTTTTGAAATCTGTGAGTGAATGGCGTTGTAGATTTCATGATGGAGGAAACAAGTGCAGATAAGTTCAGTGTTACAATATTTTGGTGTTTTCGGCACAGGCGCAATTCAGATGAAGAGAGACTTGTGTCACCCTGATGATCATTATGTCCCATGGTGTCCCTCAAAGCTGTCAAGCAGTTGACATGAGAGGCCTCTAAAATTTTGGGGGGGGGAAACTATGATTTCTCTCAGCAGAAAACAGTTAAAGCAGATGCATGGAACATAACTGATAGGTTTGGGATTTTTCAAGGTAAGAGCAAGTATAAATTTATATCAAGTAAGCACGTTGCCTGATTTTGCTTCAAATATGAATTGATAGATGAAAGCACCATAAATGAAGATAGATCACATCCTCTAAGAGGTAGCTGTAGCAGTGCTTTCAGGTTCCAAAAATATCATATGTAATTAAGTTGCTTATTTTGATTGCTGGAGAGGTGGCTGACTAACCAAAATACTGATGTGCAATCTACCCTGCTTTGAATAAGTAGAGTGACTGTGTTTTGTTTATTGCTCCTTAAACTGTGTTATTGCACAAAGAGCATTGATTGCATCCAGAGGATGATTCCAGTATCAATAACTATGTGCTATTTTATGGCAGCACCTTGTAGTTGTAGATTAAGACCCAAAATTGTAGCTCATAGGAACTTTTTGGGGAGGGGAGTGAGATCCTGTATCATTCAGGATGCATGCATTTGTAAAACAGGGAAATGCATCCTTACTTGGAGCAACTGCTGTAAGTTAGTGAAGAGATCTTTCAAATAATCTGAAAGTAATATATCTATTATAGAGTTAGAATTCTCATTTGATGATTTTAAAATAAGTGAGTTTGTTTAACTATTGTTTAAATTTAATTTGAAGATATGGTGCCCTGAGAAATGGAAGAACTAAGGCTGCTGTATGAGGGTACTTCAGATATTTTTAGCCACCAGTGCATAGAACTAGACTAGGCAATGCAGACTGTCAGCCTTCTCAGGTGCAGTGCTTGTAGCATAATTTATTTGCAGCCTGGACTTGAGGAAAGAAGATTTCCTAAAAGAAGAAAATGTCTGTCTAAAATGTAAATGCAGCCCTCATGCTGCTGATTGTAACTGGCCCCAAACTGTCAAAGTCCTGGAAGCAACACAGTACGCCCGAAATAGAAGCAAAGGAGAACTGCTAAACTAGCTAAGCAATTTATGTTACGGACAGATTGGTAAGGTTATACCATTCGGTGTCTGACTGCATCTCAGTGGTCTGATTTTGAAATGTCTGTGGGAACTAGGCTGCTGTTGAGGCAAAGAACTTTTAGGCCTTTTACTTCCCTTGTTGAATAATACTGCACAGCATCTTGCATTGCTAAAGAAAACCTTTGCTGAGCACTAATTGTAAGATCTAGCAGTCCTTTTCAGAAAACAATCCACATAACTGATACTCAGATGTTCTAGTGGGGAAAAACATGATCTACAAAATGTTTTCAGGCTTCATAGGCCAAATAAAAGAAAAATACATTGGAGTCTGTTGTGGGTCAGTGGTAAGCAAGCACTGATCAATCTGGAAATATAAAGGTTAAATGAAGGTCCATACCTTGAGAAAATTTTAAGAAGAACTTGCCACAATGTAGCATAGAAACAAACACATGGTATATGTGTGTGTGTATATATATATACAGATTTGTATATGTGACCAGCAGAAAGATATAAATGGAGGACAGAGGTTTGTTTTAAATTAGTGGGTTGATTTTTAAAATATTTTTCAGTATAACCTGAACTGCACAGAAAAAAATTGTCGTATACATTAGACTAATGGTGAAGACCATTATCTCACTGTTTTCAGCTTAAGCAAATTTCTCTTTTTTTAAAAATTGAGGCAAAAAAAGCTATCACCACAGTCAAATGTAATCCTCCTTCTATGGGTACAAGGTGGCCCTAGGGACAACATGCTTCAGAGCGGTACTCCTGTAACGTTTGAGATGACAGATTCACAAATAATAGTTATGGCATGCTAAGCACATGACTCCTTCAACAGAAAGCTTTATTAATAATAAATGATCATCCCTACCTCTAAATTTAATTCTGTCTTGGGTGTTCTCCAAAACTTTCCACTGATAACAGTATTTCATGACTAATTTAACATTCAGAATTTCTTCAAGTATTCTTACAACTATATCTTTTCCACCCAACAAACATCAGAACAACTTGATAGGACGGAGAGATATGTCTTTCTCTCATATTTCACCAAGAGCACTTAGTTTTAATAGACATTCCTCAAAAAGGCTGTGAAGTTTCTTCACTGAAGTTTTTTTAAGCTACCAGATAGTTCTGAATATATTTTTTAATCTAGTGTACAGATAGCATTAACTGACCTGGGCTCATCATTTCAGTGGAACTATACTAATCTGCCCCAGCTTGCTTCAGGTTTTTTCAGTTAATTATGTTATGGTTGAGAGGGCTTTAATCAACATGACTGAAAAGAAGATCTTTGCATCTGAAGAGCTCACCAGCACTTATCCTAAACTTTTTCCATTTAAAGTTATATCTGACTCTTTTTTTGTGGCCAGCAAACTACTACCACAGGAGAGAGCAACTGTAAAAGCTGGAATAAACACTGAGCACAACTATAATGCTGAAATCATATGTGTTTCCCAGTCTATATTTCAAAATCTAAACTAAACAGAAGCCCTGGTGGAGGAGGTTTAAAGGAGAGAGGAGGAGCTAGGAAACAAAGCATTTCACATGTCAGAGAGCAACCTTGTTGCAAAGGCATAACAAGACTTCACTTTTCATTGAGCAGTAGTATTTCAGAAAAATGAAATTGCTTTAGAAATAAAGTTTCTGCAACATTATGGATATTTTAATGATATACTTCCTGGGTATTACTGAACATGTCTTCCTCATTATAAAGACAGACTAAGCTTAAAAGGAAGTTGACAAGCAATTAACAGCCTTTGATTGCTAGCAGTCTACTAGGCATCACTGTCTCCATGACCTTAGTGAAATCGGATGCCTCAGATGATCTTAGAAGAAATGTATATAAATAACTTAACCAAATTGTTTTGATGCATTGCACTTCTATAAAATGTCGACTTAGTTTAAAAAAAAAACCATAATCATAATGATAACTCATTTACATTTTTACTGATAACTTCTGTAAAGGACTGAGTGGGATGTCACATCATCCTACATGACTGGCTATGACTGGTGGACTGGCCACGGATACTTAACCCAGAAAAGGGGCAGGCATGTAAATACTTACTGAAAAACTACCCAGACAGATTGAGGAGGGAACATTTTAGGAAGGCAGTATTGGGAGGCTTTAAGTGTGGCTGCTAGTGATGTATCCATTTTCTGTCTAAAGAGCATCAATTTTTAATGCTGTTAGTCCAGTGTTTTTCAAGAGAACATAAGATGCACATTAAAAAAAAGAATATAATGTGTTTTTTTAATCCGTCAAGGTTGTTAGGGAAACCATTTCAAAACCCTTGAAAAGAAAAAGCTGATCATTAAGGGTTTTGTAGCTAGTATTAATTGTATAAAGTTCATGATTTAATTTGTTTAATGAACTTCCTTCCATTTCTGGCCCATATAGCCTCTGCTTTTATGTAATATTTTGAGGATCTTGCTCTGTCTGAAAGAAAGTTTTGAAAAACCTTTAAGAAACTCTCAGGAATAGGCCAAAAGGTAACAAGAAAAAATAAAGGTTAAAAAAAAAGGGAAGTGGTTGAGTCACCTTCCCTGCAGGTGTTTAAGGGACAGGTGGATGAGATGCTGAGGGGCATGGTTTAGTGGTTGATAGGAATGGTTGGACTTGATGATCCAGTGGGTCTTTTCCAACCTGGTGATTCGATGATTTGATGATTCTATGAAAATCAAACAAATGAGCAAACAAAAAAAATACCTGGCTATTATGCCTAGTATACTAAGAGATTTTGCTAAACTTCTTGATCTAAAATAGTATCCATTGATTAGAAAATTTTAGATGATAAGTAATATGGTTTAGTAAATCTTTAGAGTATAGTGGGTTTTTTACTCTTAAAAAATCAAATTTTAGGGAATCTGTATATTTATTTGCTAACGGGTTTATTTTAACTATGTGCAATTTATAAAACTGTCTTGAGGTGTCCTGCAATCTCGTATTTCCTTGTTATAATTCTGAATGCACTGGACTGAAAAAAATCTAAGCAAAGGCACAGGAAAAAAAATCCCTCTAAAAACTATCAAAGAAACCTGTGTGAAAACAAGAAAACAGTGAGAAAGTTTATCAAGAGAGTATGAAAAAAAATGTATCATATTTCTTAAAAGCTTCAGCAGCATTCAGGAAATACATTTGCTGTATGCAGTGGCTTTCTTTTCTTTCAGTGCATCATTAATATCAGTGGTACTGCCCTGAAGAGAGACTTATGAAAATGACCTCCCATCATTTGGCACAGGAGGTGGAAAGCATGGTGCCAGATTAAAAAAAAAAAAAAAAAATCCCTTTCTAGGAACAGTTCCTGAAAAATTGTATTCAAACATTGCAGATTGGTATGCCCTAGGAGTCTTAGCTCTTTATAAAGTTCCCATTATCTTAGTTTTTTGTGTGTTTTTTAACAGGATCTGGTAGCGTGTCTGGTTCTTCAAGAACCTTTACTAAAACAATGCAGGTGATAGGGAACAAAGAGGACATGGGTTAAAACAGTAAGAATTTGTGGTGACCTAAAGGGGGGGTGTCCACAGCACCATCAAGCACGTTAATCATACACAAACAGAAATCTCCTTTTGTGTGTCCATTGTGGTAGATGCCCAGATCCAGTGAATATATGAGTTGGAAGGAGCAATGTAAAGTGGACTAGGAGGAAAGCCCACACTCAGCAGAAGATGCAGAAAGTCACAAGAGCCCGTTTTTGAAAAGCAGGTGAATAGGGCAGTGAGATAGATATCACAAACAGTGTAACATGTGAGAAAAGCTGCAGTGAGGAAGTCTGGTAAGAGGTACTATCTAAAAGACAGTAAGACATAGGAAAGGAAAACTTGGCCCTTATTAACCTTAGGCCCCATTAGCCTTGTCAGTATCCCTAACACTTTGTCAAAGTATTAGTTGATTTAATTAATTTAATCCTTCACCTCTCCCAGGCAAATGACTCAAGCTGGAAGGAATCACCAGCCCAAGCAAAATTTTGTTGATCAGCTTGGAGCATCTCACTGGCACAAAACACCACTAGACACAATTTGGTCAAAACCCCCAGGTGGTGCCAGAACTAAAACAATGTTATCAGACTGAAAGGTCCATAGGCCCCTAGCATCTCTCCTTAAAAAAAGGCTTAATTTGCCCAAAGGAGTGATTGATGGGAATGATCCTAGATTAAGAAGATCAGGAGTCATGAGCTCACACAGAGGTGAAAGGCCAAATGGTGAGATTAGGAGATGACAGTTTAATTGAGAAAGGACGGAGGAAATGGGTGGTAAAAGGAAAGAGGCAGGAGTCAGATTGATTCCTGGGTATGAAGAAAGCGCTACCTACAAGGGCCAGCCACTGATAATTTTGGATACCTCTTCATACCAGAGTTTGTGTGTTTATTTCCATCACAAATATTCATGAATTGAGAAGCAATCAGTTTCACCCCTCCTGCAAAGTATTTACATTTAGAATAAGAAGAGTAAAGCTTTGCTGGAAGCGAGCCTGTGATGAGTTTTCAACATTCCTGAGGATAATTCAAGGATAGCATGTAGAAGCAGAACATTATGGTTATTGTTTTACCTCAGATTAATATTTCCGAGGTAATTTGTATTTGGATACTTGGATTTGGATATTTGGATTTGGATATTTTGTATCAGAAACAGCAGGTTATTCTATCCCTGTACTCAGCACCTCAAATACTGTGTTCAGTTCTGGGCCCCTCACCACAAGAAGGATGTTGAGGCTCTGGAGCGAGTCCAGAGAAGAGCAACAAAGCTGGTGAAGGGGCTGGAGAACAAGTCTTACGAGGAACAACTGAGAGAGCTGGGGGTTTTTAGCCTGGAGAAGAGGAAGCTGATGGGAGACCTTATTGCTCTCTACAACTACCTGAAAGGAGGTTTTGGAGAGGAAGGTGCTGGCCTCTTCTCCCAAGTGACAGGGGAGAGAATGAGAGGGAACAGCCTCAAGCTCCGCCAGGGGAGGTTCAGACTAGATATCAGAAAGAAATTTTTCATGGAAATGGTCATCGGGCACTGGAACAGGCTGCCTGGGGAGGTGGTTACATTACCATCCCTGCAGATGTTTAAAAGATGAGTAAGACGAGGTGTTCAGGGACATGGTTTAGTGGCAGAAAGGAATGGTTGGACCTGATGATCCAAGAAGTCTCTTCCAACCTGATGATTCTATGATCTCAGCTTTCTTTGAAAAAGTGTTTAAATTCTCAAGGAAATGTCAACCCAAGTCAGTACAAAGTAGCTCTGCCAACTTCCTATGTGGATCAAGACAATGCATGTTTTGCTTCAGACGTCCCATACAGCTCTAAAAAACAGAAAAGTTTAGCTCTACCTTAATGACTCCTTGCAGCATTCACCCCTTTTTATCCATTTCAGTTATTTTCTTTATTCTTTTTTCTGTTTGGTGTTTCCCCCATTCTGTTGGCTCACCATCTGTACTCTTCTGCCAGAATACGGGTCCTCTTTCTGCTCTCCATTTTGGTTTGTGCCAAGAGATTTTTCTGCTGTTGCAGGTCCTTTCCTCAAGATAAGAGTGACTAAAGATGTTTTGATCTTGCCTTGGCAAAGCCACAAGCTCTTCTGCCTCAGGTGTCCCATTGCTGCAGCTTGTGCTAGCAGAAGGGTGGGAGAAGAAAGGCACCTAAAGAGAAGAGAGAAGTCCTGTCCTATGGGTCAGTTTCACTACAGATTTTATCTGTGCTAGAGTTACAGTTCATAGCACAGGCAGATAAACATCTTTGAGGGAGAAAATTGTATTGGTGATGTACTTTCTTATCCATCTTCAAAATTCAGTGCTAAATATTTAAGAAATATTTAAGAAATATTTAAGAACAGAAGCATCTTATTCAGTGGATACATTTCCTATAAACGTTAAGAAGCAGCTGAACTTAACATTGGAAAGCAGATTTTAACTTGTGATTATTCTTACTGAACTAACATGGACATAAGAAAATTAGTTAGAATTAGTTAGAATTATTTCAATATGTCATTTGTGTAAGAGATCAAGGGTTTATAACAACTTTAACAAAAGGCATTATTTCAAATCTGAAATGGATGTGTAATCTCTGGTTAATGCATGATACAACTTCATGTCTAGTCAAGGTGTAGACAGTCAAAGGTGCTTTCCTCAACAAAATTCCCAAAAGCAGTGATTATCTAGTGTGCAGCAGCTCTTCCTTTCAGTTCTACAGGGCTCCAGTTTATTCCCTAATATGTCTGCAAAGCTAATATATATAAAAAGGTGTCCCGATGATTCTCACTATCAAAGCTCTATTGGCAGAGATAATAGTAAAACATCACCTTTTCTTTCCTATTAGCAGAGAACTCTTTCATTTATTTCCTGTTTGTTTTCATACACCTCCAGAGCCATTTATTTGTAACCAGAACACACAGATAGAAGCAATACCCTGTCCTTTCACTTAGCTGAGTTCCTAGGAAATCAGAGTACCATTGTGAAGGCTGTACAATTGCACTGCTGAACGGATTGTAAGCCAAGGAAAAGGGGGTTTATGTACAAGAAAAATGAGCCCCCCTAAAGTTCGCTTTCCTTTCTTCCTGTCATATTAGCTGTCAAATTGTAGCTGCTGCTCTACATCTAAACATATCATGGTAATCTACACCTGGAAGGATAATAATGCTTCATCAGGCCTCTGCTGCCCATTTTCCATAAAAGTCTGTACCATGGCTATATAAACGTGATCTTTGGGGTTGGGAGTCTTTCTCCAAAGTAGCTGTCACTGCAAGGGGCACATTCCTCCTGACTTTGGCCTGACCTGTATTTTTCCACTTCAGACCCTGTTCGTCAAAGTACCTTAGAATTGACTAGCTTTTCAGATGATCTGGTCCATTGCACATCTCAAAAACATTTCACAGCAGTCCAGCCCCCATAAACACACACACATTTTGTATAGCAAAACAGAAATTTGTGGTCTCTCTTGAGCCTCTGAGATACTTCTCTTTATCAGCTAGCCTTTATGATGGTCAGAGTGTTTTCCAGGCATCTCTGAGAATAAACACCCTTTCCTGCAGGTATCCTGCAAAATAACCATTTCTCTCACTTTTCTGAGAGTCTGGGATTACAGCCTTCACTCGCTGTTAAACAACATTCAAGACAAAACATTCTCTGGCAATTTCAGCTACTATAAACAATTTTTAAGGGCCTAGAAGAAGTGGAGTCAACTTTGTATAATCCCTTTCCAATGTGCTAGTAGGTAAAGCAGCCAGTACTGACCTAGGCTGATAGGTGACTAGTAGAGCTCAATCAGCAAGTAAGATGGCATTGTCTAATATTCTGGGAATCAGGATAAAATTCTCTGGTTATTGCATTTTAGGAAATATAGCTCTCTGTAAAAACTGGGACACTATTGGCAGGTATGTGCATTTGATGTTATTATGCAATAGACTACAATTAGTAATATATACATGATAATAAGTAAAACAAAAACATACACTTCTGTGCTGACTAGTCTGAGATAGTTGGCTTAGATGTTATTAAACAACAGCTATAGGAGCTTTGACCAACTTACTGATGCATTAAAATAATGTTTTCAAGGTGTGCTTAAAGGATTTACAGAGAGCATATGCCTGTAAATTTCTAGACTGTAATTAAGATGATGAACAATGGAATAACAGTTGTATACCTGTTCTATTTTATATTTGGATGTATTACATGATGGAATACAAAGTAGAAGATTGCTGAATTACCGTTTTAAAAACATTACCATTATCTAAATGAATAAATACCTCTCAGAAGCTACAGCATTAACGGTTCAATTTGTTGTACATCTACTGCTGGTAAAATAACCTGTTCTGTTGAGCAGGCAAAGGACTAGATAAGCCCAAACAGTTGAAGGGCTGCTCAGAGTAGTGTGGCTGCTCGCTGTTTGCACTGCCCCCAGCCACACTGGCTGTGTAATATCAACAGAAAGAGAAACCAAACTCCTCTCCAACAAAGAGAACTATTAGCTTTGGCAATATCTGAATGCATATCTTGAATGGCACTTAAATAAGTGGCAAATACAGATGTGTGTACAGAACAACAGTCCTCAAGTAACAAGTAAGGAAGATAGGAAAAGTCAGTGAGGACTTGATTCTAGTAAAAAGGCGTGTAAGCAGAGATTTATTTGTCCGCCTTTCACAACAAAAAAAACCCCACAAACCCTCAAACCACACCAGAAATTCCCAGCACCACTGGTTCTTCTTCTGTCCACAACTAATAAGATACAAAATACATCATCTTCCTAAAGAGGGTTAGCTTGCTGGAAGTGGGTACCTGCACTGCAGATGTTTAGGAGTCATATAGTGGAATAGCAAGAATAAATCAATCATCTTCAAGTACTAGGGAAGGAAGAGTTGCTCATTGCCTATTATTTTATTAACCTTTAAAGGAATTATTTTTCTTATTTGCATCTCTCTACTTCAAGCCCTATATCTATATTTCAGCTCTTCACTGCTGTACCTCTACCATAAAAATTTCTAATCTGAATTAGTTGGTTAAATTAATCCCTGACCCCCACTGCATATGGTAGAGTGTGGTGGGAGTTACTTGGACATAATCTATTTTTTTATTTGTTCAGGCAGCTTTCTGAGGCAACAGTTAAAGTGAAAGTTACTTCTGAAGACCTTTGAATGTCAAAAGCAGCCAAAATAAGAAAAACATAAGCACGTAGTGAAAATATGTATCCTTATATAGACAAATTGAAAGATGTTGTAGTCAAATGCAAGCTGCAGGCATCCCCAACTGCAAAAAGAAAGAAAAACTGATGCTTTCCACCTAAGCTTACCACCTAAACTCTTTGAAACAAATTGTTTACAGATGATTCTACTGAACAAAGCTTGGTAAATATCATTGTAGAATGATAAATTGAAATGGTGATTACAACAAAAAATAAAAATGAGGGGGATTTTATGCATACCAAAATCTCCTATTAAATCCCTAATCACGCTGGAGTCTTTAATGTTACAGACACTGCCTTTGGCAAGGAAACAACTAGGAATAAAAAAAAATGTTATTAAAAGAACAATAAAATACTTCAGATACATCAAAACCTATTAGGCATTAGTTTTAACATAGCCTAAAGTTAAACACAGTAAAACAATAGAGGATTCTCCCATTTGCATCACCTTAAGTTCACCGCCTGAGGAAAGCACCATGTATAAAGGAAACCAGAGCACCTTATGTGAATTGTGTATCAATTACCTAATTACCTTTGATAATATCAGGTGCAAACCTTAAAGGCAAGAGCTTTTGCAGGAAGGACATATCAGGAGAGTAATAAGACCTGAAGTAGGGAGAAAAAGGAGGGATTGTATCTTGTTCTGAAATGAGTGGTTTGCCCTTGCTTGCAGACACAGGCAATTGGCAGGAGTTACACAGCAGTTACTGGTGCACGTTTACCAACTCAGGACGCAGTGTTTTAGTATGAGAAGAGGGACATGGAGGCTAAGTGGGTTTCTGCTTTGACGCTGCTTCAAGGCTGACATGTTGCCACACTTACTCCTCCTGGTCTGGAAGCAGAGGAGCATCCAAGCCTGGCTCCTACCTCATGGCTTCTCTCCTTCCTCTGCAATGCCTCTGGATGGGTAAGGGTGAAGGCAGTTTGTAAGATCTGTGTCCATGAGGGAGACTGCTCCACCAGGGGAGGTAAACCACAGCTACAAGATCCCAACCTTCATATAGAACTTCATATAGGCAGCAGCTGTTTGGAAGCTCTTGCAGAATGCAGCCATCCATCACCTGAATTTCCATCACAAAAAGCCTGTGACAATACCAGCTTATGTAGTAGCTCCTTGAATTAGCTGCCTGTCAGCTCAAAGTTGGCACCTACGTCCCCGCTTCTCTGACTGGTCATTCCCTGCACTAGTCAGAGGTGTGTTGCTTGTCTTGGCAACGCTGTGAGCTGTGGTCAATAAACTGCCCCACCTGGGTGGGAATAAGATCCACTTGTGTACTCGTAGCCAGTGGCACCGTCTGCTCCTTGAAGAGGGATTGTGGTGACCTCTTCAGGTGGAGGTCTTGGGGAGTGGAAGCAGAAAAGGATGTCTGGTGGGGTGTTTGAGTTTGGATTACTCTAGTTACACTTTTTTTTTTTTTTGAGGTAAAGGGGAAAAAGAAATTAGAATTTTTTTTTTCTTCTACCTAAGTGATTCTTAAATGACCTTCACCACTGTCTTAGTAAAACATGTCTCCTGATTTAGAACTTAAAAGCTTCTACTTCAAGAAAACGTCAGGGTAAACTTTCATTCCATCAGGGAGGAGTAAAACTGACAGGAAGAAGGAAATTAGTTCCCAACAGGCAGACAAACAAATGGGGAAGAGTTTAGAAAGCACAGCCAGGAGGCTAACTCCAGTAGCAGTAGTATCTGCAAGGTAGTAACTCGTAGCCCTTTGCCAACGAAGTTAGCTCAGTAGCTACTGCCTGACCTACTAGAAGACGGATACTATATCCAGGTTACTTGGTGATCCTCATCCCCTCAGTGCTTCCCAGAACCCAAATTGAGAGCAGGAAGCCAGTCATCTGTGGGCAATCCCGTGGAGTGTCTCCTTAGGCCATCTCACACACTTCAGGTGGCTCAGGAGTCAATGCTGGCACCAGCAGCAGCATCGGGACAGAGGGTTTAGTCAGTGGGGAACTGCTGTCACCTGCACCTCCCAGCTTGTCACTAATCCCACACAGCCACAGACTATACCAAAGGGTATGTAAAGCCTTTACAGATTCACTCTCACGTTTTTTTGAGCTGTTTTGCTTCAGGGCTCCTGTTTGTACCTCATGATGGGTGACCAGCTGTGGCTCCACCGTTTCCATGCCAAGACACCTGCATTTGCAGCTTTCTGAGAAGATATGACCCTGTCTCCCCAAGAACTGGGACACACAACTGAAAGGAGACCATGCCAACCCAAAATCAGGTCAGTGACTAAATTATTAGCTGTTGGCAAGTCAAGTGTCAGTGCCATAAGGGAGCTTATGATGTCATTTGCAGTCGTTACTTGGACCTGAGAACAAGAATTGTCTATTTAACTGTTTCTGAAATAGCAGCAAGGATGGGAAGGGAAAGGTGAGGAGGTAGGGGTGGGTAGGAAGACAAAATTACAATGTGATCCACTCAGAACACAGATGATTTTTGCTACTATAAGCTTATGAATGTGGTACCAGTAAGTGACACTAGAAGACTGGAACACAGGTCTCTAATTACTGTGGACACAGGACTATAAAAATTCATGGCAAGTTGCATTTGCTGATTTCATTTTTTTTATTTTAAACAGTATGCTACAAAATTAAGATCTGTGGCCCTGAGCTTTTAGGAGCTCTAACCTGCATTTCAAGGCCTCAGCTCAAGAAATTACAGCCTGCCATATCTGCACACTGGCCACTTGGCAAGGATGACAGTGTGATGTGTGCCCTGATAAGCAAAGGCAAAATGGCATTTCTTGCCATCCCACCTGGCTGTCAGCGTGCCCAATGTTATTTGTGTCACTGCTGTAGTCATTGCCATTTCTAAAATAAGGAGAAGACACTTTTTCTGCAGTGTAGGCAATACTAGCAGTCTCTTAGGCTGACAGGCAATATGGTATGGACTAGGTGAGCTACAGAGGGAAAAAGGTAGCTTTCTGTGTATTAACTGGCAACATATCTAGTGAAATATGGTGCTGGGTTGCAGGTTAGCAAAGATTTCTTATGTGGTTTCTGTGTGTGTATCATTTGAAGAGAGTTTGCTACTTTGTCAAAAGCTTTGAATGCAATGTCCTGCCTCTTCCCTCTTTCTGATATAACTTTTGTATTAAGAAATGCAAAGTATTTTAAGAGCTACCACATTCCAACTTCCAGTAAATTAAAAGCAAAACCAGAAATGTCATGTCCTCCATATCAGCTGCTTTTGGTATAGGGCATGTTGATGAACTTTTTTCTATGCAAAAGTTTTTTATATTGCATCAGTCTTTCATCTCACCCATTACTGAATCCATCTTCAGCTAGATCACTCTTTAAAGGCTGTGGTGATTAGCAGGACAGACTTGTCAATGCATATATGAAGAAATGTCTATAGTATATTCAGTTCCCCTTAGAGACAGTAAACCTAGAGTAAAATATTTCCTCTTTTAAAGCACATATTTGAAGCAAGGTAAACTAAATATTTTTCTACTATTTGCCTGCCACAATATTCTTTATTTGGTATCTAAGCACAATTGTTGGCATATGCAAATATTATAGCTCATGTTTTAAGAAATCATAAATGTTATATCAGTAATAAAGAAAACAGTTTGCTTATCAGATGAAGAAACAAAAATATATCACAAAATATTTATTCTACCCAGAACAGAAGCAATTTTCAGGCAATTTAGCAGTTATTAAGGCTTTTTTTGCCAGTATGTATATACCGTTTAAGCTTACAGCTTTATTTTTAACTAAGGTATTGATTTGTGTGTTAAGTAATATTCTTTGAGTAAAGGATTAGAATTTGACTGGTTCATATCTTTGAATTTATATTCTTCTAAAAGCAGTAATGATTTAGATCTGAGTTTTTATAACATGTGGCATGTAAAGCATGTTTAAGATCTTGCAGAATTTTTAGGGTTTTTTTTAAATAGATCATAGTCTTTATTTGCTTTTCTGGAGAGGGTTACCATTAGCTTGTAAGTACTCTACTTTTAAGCAAGGTAGAAAATCCAACCTCTTTGCCTTTAGTAGTTTAGTGTTCTTAGACCATTCAACAAACAGGAACATTTTCATTGAGAATGGATCTTAGTCCTTATCTTTTTCTATGACTCTCAAAAAAAACCCTCTCCAGGCTATTTATTTTTTATAAAGACAATATAGAGGTAATGACAAGTGAAGAGAGGAAGTGGCAGGGTGTAAGAAAGGATTGAAAGAGAGCAGTTAAAGAATAAACCTTGGGCAGACTCTTGGAATCCCTTGACCTTGCTGTGTTGCATTAGCAGAGTGAACTGGCACAAAGGAGTTTTGTATTGCTGTTGTTCCATGGTCCCAAAGCTGTATTGCAGGCCCCTCTTTAAGCTTTATTGATTGCAATGGCAACAGCTGTGTATGAGGTGCAAATATGAGCTTACTTGCACGGAGATTTTTCTGTAAATGAAGCCAAACCCCAGCAAAGGTGCTTGGGCTCCTCAGTGCTGGATGGTTTGTGAATCTGCAGCTGCTCATGTGGTGGGGGCAAGGAGACCACTAGTTCCTAAGGAAATACAGTTCACAATGAGAATACTTATTGTGGCTTGGCTTCTCTCCAACAAGATGGAACTGGAGGAGAATAATAATAGGAAACCATTGCATGGTTTGGTGTCACACATACAAAAACATAACAGTAGTATTTGGTTTCTGCAAACCAAAAAAATGTTATTTTGTCTGAACAGCAGAGGCAAGGAGGACCTTGCCACCTGCACAGGCAAAATTCTCAAGAGTTAAACATTTTTAGGCAGTTTTAAATACTTAAGGGTTTTTTTTCTGCCTTTAGTAAATTAAGAACACGACGTGCTTAACAGGAAAGGAAATGTTAATACCACATGCTTTTCAAAGGGACACAGGATATTGCATTGGCCCAGCAGAGAGGCAAAGGGGTAGTTGACAAACTCAAGTGTGGGTGCCAGGTCTCCATGAAGATGCAGGGTCTGCTCTGGACACAGCAGGAGCAGGAGGATGCCACCATCTCCTTTGTGGAAAGACGATCCTAACTCCCTATGCAGGGAATGCTACCACCTACCATGCTGAACCCCGTGCTCTCAGACAATGGTGATGTTAACTAAGCATAGAAGAGATCCCAAAATAGTCCTTTTGAGTTATGAAATTCATCAAAGAAGAAATGTCCTCTATAAAATGCAGAGCTACCTATCTGCAGCAAAGGATGCCGTAGATAATCCAGGCAGTATATGTATACTGAAGGCTTCACCTAATTTTCATCTTCCTTGTGGTAGCAATGCCTGAGAAGGAATTCCCCAAACTCGTTGACTGGAGCAGGGGCCCTGGCTCCCACTGCCATAGCAACAGAAGTCCTCCCTGCTGACAAAACCAGCCAAGTTCAGGAAAGGTCACCAGAAACCTTTAGAAAGCCCAGGAAGCTTTATCCTCAAAGAAAGAGGAAAAGGCATGACACTGAAGATGGAAAGACAAAACAGTTTGCCAGTGGCAAGCATCCAGAATTCACCATTCACAAATTAGCTCATAAAGTATATTCTTAATGTGTTTGCATTAACTTTAGGTCTATTTGAGTTCTCAGTCAGTTTTTGGGGAGAGTGATAGAGTTTGGGGAGTGAGGATGGGAAGACTGCATTTTTCTTTAGTTGTCATGGCTAGAAGTTATTCATACAGTTGCAAGGACTGAGGCCCTATGGAAAAAAAGCCTGAGTTCTCATAAAAAATGAGAAAAATATCCTCCTTTTGGTGTGTTTTCTGCACTTTCCTGCTCTAGCACTTGGCAGGGCAGATTTAAAATGTGGCAGGCTGCTTTTGGGGATGCTAGTTACAGTACCAGGTCTGGGGTTGTCAGACACAGCTTAGTCCTACTGCTTATAACAGGCTGAATTTGTGGGAATTGCTGTGGCCATCTACCAGGTCCACACAGGATAATCCTCTGGCTGGAAAGCTTTTAAAGAATTACAATCTTTTATGTACCCTGACACACTTGAAGCTGTATATGATTGCAGTTCACTCTTGCATGCTTAAAACATTTGTGTAACAATTCCTTAAATCCATATAAACCATAACTGAATATCTGATGACAAGTATTTTGAGAAGAAAAGCTTTTTTTCCCCCCAAAGGTGAATTAAGACTGCTAGAGTAAATACAGGGAAGAGACTGAATGCCCAGCAGCAAACACAGCCTGGCTCACTGACCTCAAATGCTGCACTAACCAGGGAACAAAAGCCTGGCTCTGGTCCTTTCATTTCACCTCTCTCAAACAGGCTATGCCAAGTAACCTCACTGGGCAAGCAAAACAAAATAAAAAAAAATTCAAAAAACCCCATGCATCCACTATCTCTCTGTATTTATAGATGATAAACTACAGGGTGCTGGACAGGAACATGTATTCAGGATTCAGCCTACATCCACAATACTGTAGCTTCCTCTGTTCCCAGTGCATGCACATAGATGATTCTGAAAAAGGAAACTTTTTCTTCAAAAGCATTTTAAAATACCTACAGAACACACCGAGATGTTAAAGTTGTATTACTAAGAAGTTACAGATTAAATAAATAATTATAAAAGCATAATTGTTACAAATAGAGCGTAGATAAGAATGAAGCCTTCTAAACATCCTAACATGTGGAAATACCCAACAGTCTTAACTTTTCTTTATGCTTTTTCTTTTTAACTGTCATTCACCTCCCCAGAGGTGTTCAAGGCCAGGTTGGATGGGGCCTTGGGCAGCCTTATCTAGTGTGAAGTGTCCCTGCCCATGGCAGGGGGGTGAAATGAGATGATCCTTAAGGTCCCATCTAATTCAAACCACTCTATGATTCAGTTGTTGATGTCTGCCTGTAATGCATGTTATTCTTGTAACCCTAACATTGTCCAGTGTGTTTTAAAAGTCTGCAGCTAACAGTTTTGATTTTTTTTTTTACTGCAGGGTTCAGTTAAATCCAATCAGTGGGTATTGTCTTAATTATGGAAAACAATATACACTTACACAGCTTTCAACAGTGTGAAGAACAGACCCTGCACAAGGCTTAGTAACTTGGTTACGAAATGATAACTTAGGCATGTGTGTAACTTTACAATAATAGGGTCATCACATAGTCACTATTCCATAATCCCTGAGGAAAAGGGAGGGCAAGTAAGGCCATGTGTGAAAACCTATATGTGTGCTAGACATTTTTTTTTTTCTTCCTCCTCTCCCTTCCAGAAGACTTGCATAGTAACTATGCTTCACATAGCTCATTATTAATGGAATCAGCAAGTTAACAAAAAAGCTGCCGAAGAGGCAAAAACTTGGAACTCAAAATGTGATCTGGAGAGGAAGTATTAGAATAATATGCTTTTTTCAATGCAAAATGCTTCAGCAAATGCTTCAATTAGCACTGAAGAAAAAATAACAGGATAAGAGCTGGTTTAGTTGTGCCAGGAAAGGTAGGTGAAAGAGGAAAAAAACCCCAACAATCCATGACTGTGCCCTGGTTCCCATCAAGGAGTGCTAACCTTGGCTTTAAGATTGATGGCTGGCCCACAGGACCCTGGGAAAGCACATCAGCAGGCATGATCAGAGTGCTGGGATTATCTCAGACAATGGTAATAATCCAGGAACAAGAGTCATAATGTGAAGCCAACCCACTTTGTTTGGCACAGCCAGCCACGTGTCATGCTGGCATACCTGTGCTATGGCATCAGTGGAAAAGTGAACAAAGGCATCCAAGCTTAGGCTCAGGAAACCCAACACAAATTGCCAATTTAAGCATACTGCAGGTAACAATTAGATGCTAGATTAGATTTGTAATAATCCAAAGTATAACAGACTGTCGGGAACAATTGTGGTTGCCAGACAGCTTGCAAACCCCAGGAATTTTAGATTAACATTTTAGGCATTGCTAATTTGAAAAATGTGGCACATGAGTCTACCATTTTGGATTGGACTGAAACTTTACATCGGATCTCTATAAATTGCTGCTTCTTATTGGTGGAAATGTTGGTCGTGCAAAGGAAGAGAATGAATCTCCTGTTAAAGGAATGCCTACTGCAAAGGTCTGACGCATACAAATGCTAAGTGCTGACTGGAAGCAAATTAAAAAAAACTGCAGAGCATACCAGCTGCTGCTAAGGATGACACACCCTTAGGTTATAAAGTTGAACATTAAGGTTATATGTTCACAAGCGCTTCAGGCACAGCAAGTATCTTGGAAGAAAAAGAGTAACTATGCTGTAAAGGATGCATGCTCTGAGCACAGTGTTTACAAGACAGCAGCACAAAGAAACTGATTTTTTAAAAATCTTTTTACTTTAAAGAGCAGATCTTTAAAGCAGTGTAAGGGAATCATGCACACAAATCTCATTATTCTGAAAGCCGCTTAGAAACTTTAGCCCTTAGAGTCAACATACCACAATGCATTCAGAAGTACAATTTCAAAGACTTACAAATGCTTCTAACAATTAGCTAATTTTAAAAAAACTGAAAAAAGTAGGATTTAAAAGGAAAGAATTACAGAGGGGTTATACGTTAAGAAGGAGGTAATTGAAAGGGGATTGAGAGAGGTACAGTAGGAAGTGGATGTGGCTAGGCATTTGCAAGATTAGTTGAAGAAAAGTCTAGTAAAACTGGAAGTGAGAAGTAAAGTGAGTATTCTTTGATGTATCTGAAGCTGCATGATTTATACTCACTCAGCTTCTGGCCTGTGGACCGTAAGAATGATTGGGTGAAAATACTGATGAAAGCTTATTAAAATACAAGTAGAAAAAGCAGTATATCATATTCAATGCACAAAAGGTACTTACATGTTCAGAGATTAAATACCCAGTTAATGGTACCAAACAGCTGCAGCTATTTCAGCCTAAGGTTTCTTGGGAGTTAAGCAACTGAACAGTAATGGAAGCTGTGATTTACTAAGCTGGTTGTTGAAAACAAAAGTTTTCACAGGACTTATTACTACTTTAGAGGTGGACTGTGAGTGTGAAACTCATTTTCAAATGTCCTTAAATAACCAGGATGTTACGAATGTTCAGACTTGGGGCTGGGGAGGAAGCAGCTCTGGCATGCAAAGGATACAGACTCTAATTAGTGCAGATACACCTTGTGAAATTCCTGTGGGATTTTGTATCTATAGAAAACATTGAAACTTCCAGGTAAGTAAGTTGTATCTCAACTTCTTCCAAGATTAAGAGACTGTAAATATGTGCACCATTCTGTAGGCACTCTGGTAAAAGACTGGACTAGTATGTGCTAGTCACTGAGCAAACATGAGACAAAGATACACAACAGAGGTTGTACAAAGCAAAAATACAGCAGAGAAAGATAAATAAAGAGCTGAACCAGGTGAACCAGGTCTGCAAAGCAGTACCCAAACTTTGTACTTCCTTGCTGTGCCTCAGAACTCCTAGAATCTTTTTGCATTTTGCATACCAAAATTTCAAAACCAGAAGGCAAGGGAACTTCTGTCCTGACGTTAAGCAGCCTCATTTCTATGAGGACTTTTACTTAATTTTCATTGCTTTGATGAGCCAGTGGCATGTTCAGAGCACTGTCAGAATTGAGGAAAAACAGACAAACACTGAAAAACTCATGGTCATAAAAAATAAACACTGTTGGCAGGATACATAAAATGATATATTGAATTTGAAACTTGAAATCACAGAAGAACGAAGAAAAACAGATGCTAAGGACTGTAAGACAGATCAATTTACACAATCCCATTCTTTAACAATATAATAAATGCAATAGGAAGGTGCTGCAGATCTGAGATAACCAGCAATGGACACCAGATCTTTATCCTATTAAAAAAAAAAAAAAAAAAGCAACATCTTCTCTACTTCAGTACAGAACTTATGAGGACGATCATCCCCAGAACCCCTGAGCTTATACTTCGTGCAAAGTTGGGTCTGTGCAGACAACTGTGAAAATTTATGAGCCGGATTTAGATTTATGCCCTCTCCTTAGAGTCATGGTGTTGGCACGCTTAATACAAGGACTGTTGTAACAAAAGCACGTGCAGAGGTGAGGTACCACATAGTCATGAAGTGGCGCAGCGCACAGGTACTTGTTAAAGACTCTGCCCATAAGAAGTTCTTAAACAGTGAGAGACACTTACTGAATGCATCTGCCCATTCTTTGGCTTTTATATTAGGTCCCAGGGTTCATCATCAGGAGGCTAGTATTACCTTGAAGGGCTGAAGGCTTATTTGATTACTGTGGCAAATCTGATGACTTGTTTGATCACTTCTCCCACCCTGCAAGCAGCAGGGAGAAGGCTGTGACATCAGAAGCTTTAAAAAGGTCTGGCTTTTTCTTAGTCTATGTAGCGTGTGTAGATACTGATGGCATCGCTGTTCTTCTCTATGCATCACGGGGCAGGATGAAACATTTGCCTTCATAATGGAGATTAGTGCAGGTACTTGAATGGAGAGAATCATTTAACTTTACCCGGACAGTTGGCCATGAAACTGGAAATCCTAGTATCGAGGTTGGAGCCTGATAAGCAGTTCTGTAGTATAGCACAATCGTTTTGGGTTTGGGTTTTTTTTGAGGAAGAGAAAAGAATGACAGACAGACAAACAAAAGGGCAGTAGCAGGAAATGAAGGATTTAATGAAAGCTTTGAATGATCAG
Source organism: Piaya cayana (assembly GCA_013389865.1). NCBI lineage: Eukaryota > Metazoa > Chordata > Aves > Cuculiformes > Coccyzidae > Piaya > Piaya cayana. The sequence goes on from WAAB01021930.1 coordinate 58,662, forward strand.
AGAGGACACAATTATCAGATGAAGCAATTTCTAGGAGGCCTAAAATGAACTATTTTATTTTTAAACAACAATTCAAGCTGTGCAGCCACTCATTAAAAAATACTCTTTTTAAGATAATTGCATGCATTTTACATGTACTATATGCACTTACTCTTTTAGAGGGTCAAAGTTATTTATCACTCCTGCCTAAGTTAACAGCAAAGCAATAGCTACTTGTTCCATTGACTTCCGTAGGTATTACAAGACAGATTATACCTAACAGTCTAAAATCCAGATTCTTGAATGGAAGGAATTTTTAAGTTAACTTGATTAAGACTTTTTGAATAACAACTTTGTGCTGTTCTGCTGTGTGCAGGCCAATAACACACAGCATTTAGAGCCTTTTTAATACACACAAATAACTCCCCTTCTCAATGGCTACCTATCTCTGTCTCATCAAGCTGAGGTGGAAACAACAGTTAACTCCAAGAACCATAGCTTTCACTAATAGTCTACAGCCTGCTTAGATACCCAAGGCTGATGAATTTGAGAGGCTGGTCAGAAGAAAAGTAATGGAAATTTAGTAGACTAATGGGCATTGTACACAATGAGGAATGGTGGGATTAGAGTTTTTTGGTGTCTTCATATTGCTACCATCACCACAGTTTGCACAATACTTGAACAGAGTGATGAAGCACACGATGGGATAATATCACTAGTGCAAAAGGACAAATATGCTATAATCTCTCAGTAACTGGACTTTGGTATCTTACTTAATACATAGCATCAGGAAGCCCATCATCCATTAGCTCTGAATTCATGACCAGAATCCATGTAGAACCTACTTGCCTTAAGGCATACTGTTGCAGCACATGTTTTTAAGACTCTGAGATACAGCCAGCAATGTAGGCCATGATGAAAAAGATGGAGTCCCCCTCCTGTGGCAATGTCTAGTATCATAGTAGGAGAACTTGGTAGAAGAGCAATATGAATTGTGATGGCTTACATTAACTTGGAATATTATTAATATCACGTCTCTAGATTGTATGTGGGATTTTTACCCATCAGAATGACCTATCTGTGATTTGGCACTTTCACAGCATTGACTATGTCATGTGACACATCTGTATGTACTTTTGCTGCAGGCACACTCATCCTACGTCTAATAAAATCTGCTTTCCTCCTTCTAATGTGAGCTAAAATGTAACCTCTAAAAAACAGCATGTAGATGTAAGGCATGTTAATGCAGGTATCAGCTGATCCACAACTGCACATTTGAAAGGCAGATAAATCTTAATTCAGGCAAAACTCATGGTTGTTACCAATCTGAATGTTTCTCAAGTGAAATTAAAAGAAAAAAAAGGGGGGGGTTATATGGATTTCTTAATATGTTGGTATAAAGCATCTATGAATAGCATTTCCTGCTCTAGTAATCAACTTGCATAGTAATCAACTTGCATCTTATTTACATTTGTAATATTGTGTAATTCTGAAGGTATCAGTAGAAGCATTTAAATTAGGATTTTGACAACAGTGCTGTACCAAATGCAGTGGAACGCCTTTTGATGTTTAAATAAAGGACATTGTAAGGGCATCATTGGAAAAGCTGAGGGTGGGGTTTAAAAGCAAACCTTGCCCACTACAAAAATGTCTGTGGTACTCTTGGCCGATGTTTTAAGTGCATTTTAACAGATCTCCAATAACAGATATTTCCTGGTCTGCAGGAAATAAATTATCTTCTAGTACTTTATCATCAGATACGAAAAAAAATCATCTGACTTTGTGCGTACTAGATGAATGTGTGTTTATCAAGCATTGATATTAAAAGTCACAACACTGCCCTCAGGATGCAAACATGGTACTTCTTGAGACACTGAGAGCCTTGCATAATTGCACATAAATTTAGCATTGCTAATTAATGCTTTATTTTTAGTAGTGTGGTTCAGTACATCACTATTGTGACATACCGAACATGAAAGCAATGCAGCCTTAGTTCAGCAACTGCACTGGATTATGTCTTTACTTGACACCAGTTGTGTACCCACTGCTCCACAGTGGCAGTTCATCTTGATTTAAGCTCCTCCCCAAGCTGACAACTGTGTTTTCAAAGTGTTGATGTTATTCTGGTAATGACCAGGGAAGACTGTAGACTACAAAAGTGCACAAACACAGCTCTAGCTCCTTAACTTCTCCTGAGCTGCAGTAGGCTTTAGTGACCATCTTATTTATTTTGCACCTCTCCTCTATTTTCTGGTCTTAATTTAATTAAACACTTTGTATACTCACTTGGCGTAAGAAAAGAAAAAAAACAATATATGTGATTCTTATGAATAGCAACATCAAATTTAGAGTTGAGAAGGCCATGGCTGATAACTTTTGTCTTAAAACAATGGGAGGTGAAATATCGGCTCTGTTTCAATCAGTAGCAACATTCCACTAATTTCAAGCAAAGTTATTCATCTTTACTAAATACTTCATAACCTGAGGGCTCTCTAAGTAGTTGCACAAACATTATATAGATGGACTATGAGAAAAAATCACCCATTAGCCTTTGGAAAGGAAAATTCTTCACCTAAGGTAATCTTTGCTGCCAGGTTTCTGTGGGAGAAGCTGACAGAGGTAATCTAGCCATTATGTAATATTCTGGGATTAATTAGACGTGCCCTAGATACACGGCAGACAGCACCAAAGCTGACCTAAATGCTGCAAGGAACAGTACCTCTAACTCCTCCTTTCAGTTAATCAACTCTGTCACCAAAGGCTTAGCAGGGCAAGTTTGATGAGAGAGTTTGGATATAAGCCTAAAAGAGAGGCATACTATTACCTTAATTTTTATTCCAACTTTCAATCTGCTTATTTAAATCTAAAATGTATAGGAAACATGTTTTGGATTCCTGTATCTTGTAGGCTAATAAGAAGTAAACTGGGTTTTTCAAGTAGTCAGCCAAAAGTCTACAAAAACCCTGCTGTAGATCACCATGCTTTATCAGATTGTGAAGTTTTCCTATTGCTTCTACTTTGTCCCAAAACACCATTTCAGAAAAAAAAAAGAAAAAAAAAAGCACAAAACAAGTAAATCATTTTCAGTTATATTCTAATATGTCAAAGCTATTGATAGTAAACGAGGAACAGAATCCAAAACACTTTGGTCTATGGTTAACATGAGCAGCTTTCATTATTCAAAAGAATACGGAATGGGAATAAGAATAAATTAGTGACTCTTCACTTTAATTTGAAATAATATTAATTGGAAGTCTTCTTATCTATAAGCATGCTTTTCAAGCTGCAACTAGTAAAATCAGTCATGCTGAATTAATCTTTTCCCACTTAGTCTGTATGCTCCAACTTACTTCTAAACCTAAAGGATATCCCAGAGTTGATTAAAATACTCAGAACAAATACTTAGTTAGGCCAGTATTGAAATAAAAATACATTATCTAAGAGGGTTAAATGGCAGTGAATTGAGAAATCTGGGAACCCACAGTGTTTGAAGATGGATGAGATCCTGCCATTGTCACTTTTACTTGTCACATGTGACTAAAAAGCTATGGAGTTCAGCTTGCCAAGATGATGACTTTATTACAGTTCTTCATCTTTATTTCAAAGTCTTCTTGACAGGTCTGGGAACTTTTTCTCTTAAATTGTTTAAGTGCTGGGGTTTTTTTGGCTTAACTCTCAATTTGAGAAAAGGATGGAAAATAATTTAAAAAAAAATAATTTAAAGGAGTATCTATATCGATACCTGAGCTAAAACCATACAAGTTGGAAATTGTTTATTTCACATCAAGTAAGTATACCTATGTAACTGAAGTACTTATGAAATCTATTTAATTATGATTATGCTTAGTAAAAGACTTGAATATGTGCAGTCTTATGATCCAACAGCTGCTGTTGCCTGCAGTTCCACAAGCAATTCCCACAAAACATACCTTTCATAGCATAATCATTTCATTGAATTACTAATCAATACAACTTGATGCCAGATGATACATCATAGAAATAATCTACTGTTTAAGAATTTCTCTTCAAATAGCAGCTGTGCAGAAAAGAGGCTGCGCAGCACCATACCATTGGTTCTCAACCACTGGTCTATCAAACCTATAGCTTATGCAATCTGCAAAGAAGTAAGAAAGCTCTGAGCTATCTATTTATGTTTTTATATTTCATTACTACCATGATTCTGAACTTCCAGTTATCAATTTGTGATGGAGACTCTGTCCTACAAACTTTAAATGACTAATGGCAATAGCGTTGCTGTCATTTTATGTTGCAGCCACTTTCCCCATTTCCCAGCCATCCAGGGACCCCAGTTTGAAAATCTTAGCCCAGCTGATCTCTGTAATGTTATTCAGTGTCTATTATTTCAATATTAATGTATAAACCCATCTACTGGGATGGACTTTTACAGTAATTAATTAACTTTTTACCTGTTTATGAAAAATGAGGCAGACTACACATTCTGAAGTACTACTTTGCTCACTTACCCTGTGACTAAGTGAAGGGACAACAAAAGATTCTTGGTTTAGCGACTAGTAACTGTTGCATGCCCATGTTTTTCTACATAACATCTTTCAAGTGTCCTTTTTTATTTGTCTATGAAGCTTCATAAGTCTTTATCTTGTTCAGGTTTGACACACTGGCTCTATTGAACTTACCCAATGCTTAAAAAAAATGTTTACTATCTTCAGTAGTTAGGTTTTGTTTGTTTTTTAACAAGATAACAGGAAGCATCTTGAAGAAAAAGCTGTCAAATTTACTAAAGATTTATGGCTGATATAGCAGGTATGATACTGAATCGAATACCAGTTATTTGTTAGGCTATCAGCAGCTTATCACTAAATAGTAAAGAGCTACAGAAATATAAATCTAGTTAATTTATAGCTGTAAAATGTCCTATTTTCTATCTCAAATGCACTGTGGATCTCGTTAGGCTGACAATTTTATCAAATTAACTCCACTAATTTACTATATTTTAAAGGGAATTTTTGAAAAGTAAATCAGCATCTGAAATGTGGGTGTTTGCACCATTCATTTTTTCAGCATAACAGGAATTGCAGGAACCTATTTCAATTTTCTCTGCCCTAGATTCAGGGAATGATGCAAGTTAATTTCTGTTCAAAGTGCTCAGAAATATGACACCATGGAAAAGGATATTTTCTGGACCTGAGATATATGACTACTTGCAATTACATCTGGCTCAAAATACAGGTAAGAATTCCTTTGAAATATGGACATTACCTTTATTTTTAAAATGGCAACGCCATGCTTAGATCATTCTGATTCTCTTCAAAATGAAACATCCATATAGCAGACTATCCCATCCACTATTTTAATGAGATCTAAATCTGTCAAGGATTGTTGACACTAAGCACAGTGTGGATATTTTGAGAACTTGCAAATGCAATTTTGTCTAAATATCTTTAGACAAAAGCTGTATTAGTAATACAGCATCATTCATAGACATTGATTGGTACTCAGTATCAGCAAGTAGAGCTGAAAACTAATACAGACATTTTTTACGTTCTGGTCTTCAGGACATAAATAGAATCCAGAACCAGTAGCAGATAATAAGCTCACTTGCTGTTGTTGTGGGGGAAAAGAGAAGAAGAGCTAGAGGTGATATTGCAGGAGGAAAACCAGCTAAGTAGGCATGACAGGAGTATGGGGGCTAAATGTAGTGACAGGAACTTCAAAACATGTTCTTCATAAAAGTGACAGGAAAAGCAAAGGAAGCAAACTGAACTCTGCCAAAAGCATCCATGCAAAGTTATTTTTTGATAAAACATGCATTGGTAAACCTCTGGTTTAAAAAAGGAAGGATAAATGAGAATTACAAGAAGAATGGTACTAAAGTCTAGCAATCATAAAACAATGAAGAATGAAGCAGATAGTCTCATTTGCAAAAGGATGCATTAAGTATTACTGAGACACACTTACTTGATTAAAGTACATTTAAATCAATCAGAGAAAATGAGAAGAATTTAAAATCCTGCACTTTGGTGCCTTTTTGTCAACTCTGAAGTTAAATATAAATACATTGGATATTTAGCATATAGCTTTATGTCCGTCATAGTGTATTCCAAACTCTGCTCTTCTGGCTTATTCCAAGTAGCAGCCACCTCATTAATCCAGAATCCCTCAGTACCAAAGACAGTGTCACAAGAGATGAGCCTGTTTTATAGTAGATCTTACCAGGCTCTTCAAATACAGCTCCAGCTCTGCCTTCTCAGATCTCAGATGGAAATTCAGGAAATAGTGTCTTGGATTCCACCTGGACATTCCAGGAATTTAATATGCAGCACTAATGGATTTGCTGTAGGACTAATACACTGAATGAGTTTTTCATGAGTGTTAATGGCCAGCTCTCCTTTGAGCCAAAGTAGCAATGTGCAAAACCACATAAGCTTTGTTAAGAAATGACCACTTAAATGCAAATAACCTTAGAAATGCTGACACTGAAGTATGGAAGGTCAGAAGGGATGGGGAAAGGGACTGCATGGAGCTGGAAATTTTCACTAGATCATAGATGTTCCATTTGTTGAGAGTATTCGGTTCAAGAAAGCAAGCTACTGTCTGCCGGCTGGCATTTCCCAACACTTCTATAATCAAAGCATGACCAAATTTGCCATTACATAAAGCCTAGAGTGTATCAGGCAGTGAAATACTGCACTAAATGAAATGTTGGTAGTTAATTCCAGAAACTTCTAAGAGAAGTGAAATTGCTTAAAGTTTATACAATCAGTTGCTAATTTCAAGGAACCTATTCAGATGAAAAAAAAAAGATGTGTGTTTCCCACTCACTGCACTCAGCAGAAAAAGAAGTTTGTCTCTAACTCTGCAAATTTTCCAAAGGAGACTTAAGTGTTGTCAGGGAAAAAAAAAACAAAACAAAAAAAAAAAAAAAACCAGCAAACTAGTTTTGAGCAAGATGGAGGATTTTTTATACAGTGAAGCCTTTACAGCAGTTTGTTGTGTTCTGGAGCTTTGGGCTACATGATTTTCATCTTGATAGGTACAAAAGTTTATAAGAATTTCCTTCTCATCACTAAATTAAAGCAGGCCAAATATTTTGTGGCCAAACACTCATGAGAGTTAAGAGATATATGCAGATCCTGACTTTTCTCCAGTGGAGTGACTGCATGAGGTTTTGATATTTGCTAGTGAATCGGCTCCAGACACTACCTCCCAAATCCCCAGCAGTAAGGCAACTGCATGGCTTAGGGGATTAGTAATCAGATACTTCACCTCTAGGTCATCATAGGTCTCTAGTTCAAGAGCAGCAAGGCTTTGCAATGACTTAAACACCACTGGATGTTTATTTGGAGGCAGATGGAGAAATGAACATATGATTTCCATGCAGCAAGCTGTAGACACGTCCACATATAGATATAAACATTATGACAGTTACCAGTCTGTTAGAAACGTTTGAATGACAGAATAGCAGTCTAACTGAGCTTGTTTTACTCCCTAATAACAGCCAGGATGGTGTCTTGTCTTAGTGCTGCTGGGTAGTAAAGGCATCACAGTTTATACAGTGTTTTGCAACTGAAAGCAAAACCTCATGTTTAACACACTCACTCTCTCTCTCCCTCCCTCCCTGCCCCCNTCTTGGCTAGTATGAATTTAGCAAAATATGTTCTGCACGTCTTTTCAGCCACTTTACTGCACAGGAAAAACTATATCTGCAGAATTTTAAAATTCATGAGGATAAAACCTACAAAAAAAAAACTTACAAGGTCAGTATTACCCTGATACTTCTGCAGTCAGACTGTATGGCCTGTGCATGAGGAAGAAAAGGTGGGTGATGCTCCCCGTTGTGGAGGGACCAGGTCAGGCAGGTGTAATAGTAATACAGAAACACAATGCCTTCTCCAATCTCTTGTCACTGACAGTCCCAGATGAGAGAGAAGGCTGGCTAGCATGAGCATGTTGTCCAGTGGCCCATACTGTTTCCCACTGGGCATCAACTATTTCTCCTCCAGGGGAAAAGGCAGGGGTTTTTAAAATGCCTCGTACGGAAATTGTCCTTGAACAACTAATGGGGGAATTCACTGACTGGTACCTAGAACCAAAACACAACAAAACTCTTGGTCATCTTCCACTGTTCATCTCTCTCTGATAATAACGGAGGCATGGTTCACCCATGGGTTTCTGCAGAATGCAAGCCTAGACTTAAAAAAAAAAAAAAAGTTTTGGCACGCAGCCTTATAAATGTGAATTCACATAGTATTCACTCGCTCACAGAGGGCTCTGTCCCTGTCACTCTCAGCTCTGACAAGCAGCAGCAGAGCAGTGTCACATCACAAGGCTTTGGCCAGTTTTACAGGAGACACTGTGCAGTGCCAAGAGTAATTTATTTTTTCTGTTCCCTCAGAGCACCAGCACAGGACAGTAAAAACAGACACCAAAAATGGAGAATAAAACAAGAGGGAGTAACACCTTTTGCTGCACTAAGGTCTCCAGAAGGCAGTGAAATAAGAATTAGGAGGAACATTTCCATAGCTCTTTGGCAGGATACAGAGGTTCACAGTTTGTAGTTCCAACCTGCCTTTTCCTGCCAGGCTCACCAAGGCAAGGGCTCTGTTCAGAGCTGGGCACCTCAGCTCTATGCCCTTCCCAGCAAAAATAACAGTCCCTCCCAGCCCTGTACAGGTGCTGTTATCTACCTGAAAACAGTCATGTAAACTTTTGTGTTAGGATGTTTGTGTGGTTACTGCAACCACAAACAGTGAAAGGGCTTTGAAAAAAACACCTTTGGAGACCCATAAAAGTCCCAGAGCCACACAAATACTTGTATGGATTAGAACTGTTGCCTACGCTTTAAACATTGCATTTGTCTACATCTCATACTGTGATCTTACAGAAGGAGGAGGATTACACGGTGAAATTGCATAAGCTAGATGAATAAACAAAGACTTCTATGTTTAGGTGTGTCTGACTACAAAAGTCACTTAGGTGTGGGGGTTTTTTTAACTCCAAAGTGATCCTGTTCAGGATGCAAGATCCTGTTTTGTTTCTACGGAGTTTATCATTGAGAGTTAACATTCAGAATCCTTGGAACCGATATCCTCCCAGTGCACGCAAGAAAGAGAAGTGAAAAATGTCAAAACAAGGGGGTAGTACTGAATACACACACAAAAAAAGGGCAAAAATATTATAGTCAAAATATTTTTCTTGCATCACTATGGTCTGTGGAGTGCTCACATAATCAGGTTGGTGTGTATGTATGCATGTGCAGGACTCCTTCAAAGGAGGAAATAGAATGCCTGACTTTTAGTGCATAAAATTAGTAATAAAAACACACACAAACTCAGAGCTGATAACATCTCTGCAATCTCATGCTTAATCTCCTATCCCCAGGGAAAGAAATCTGTTGCTGAGCACACACCATTGTTGTCCTGACCAGGCAGCATACAGAAGTTAACCAGGCTGTGTTTCCCATGTCCTGTCAATCACTGAAGTTAATCCATCACTGAAGCTAAATGTTTACACCTTAGAATCATATAATCATAGAATGGTTTGGGTTGGAAGGGACTGTTAAAGGTCATCTACTCCACATCCCTGCAAGGAGCATGGAATCTCCAACTAAACCAGGTCACACCGCTCCCATCCAACCTAACCTTGAATTAGGGATAGGGCATCCATAACTTCTCAGTGCAACCCATGCCAGTGTTTCACCACCCTTGTGGTAAATTTATCAAACTACTTCAAGTTCTTAATACAAATATTCCATAAAAATATAATTGTCACAGGATTGATTTCCACAGAAAGTAAGCAATAAACGTTTCCCTGAGGTTACACTCTGGAGTTCTGCAGACCTATTCCCATCTGAAATGCTGCCTGTGACTTGCAAAGGATATATGCAAGACTACAGTGATATAAGAGGTTTATCTACGAAGAAGCAAATAAGTACCGCCTAAAATGCAAGAAGTCTGAACGCTCTAAATCATTTAACAGTGTGCCAAGAACTTTATGAATCTAATTCTATGATATGATATGGATCTAGTTCTATGGGTATAGTTCTATAGATCTAGAAGGCTTATACCCTACAGGTTATGAAAGTTTTGAAGGAAGAGATTATTTGTTATAAGTTACTAACCTATTATATGTTTAAGGCCGGGTTGGATGGGGCCTTGGGCAGCCTGGTCTGGTGGGAGGTGTCCCTGCCCATGGCAGGGGGTGTGAAACTAGATGAATCTTTAAGGTCCCTTCCAACTCAAACCATTCTATGACTATTATGTATAGTTTTTGTGATTTTATAACTAAAATATACAATTAGCTTGAATAACTTTTGGCTAGCTTGCGCTTGGATACTTACGCTTACATAAGGAATTTTAACAAGGCTGCAGTTAGAACAAACGGGAAAGATTGTGACAGTTTCTAATTAAGCCAGATAATAAGGACTAGTGCAATGATAAGACAAAGAAGAACCAGCTAGGACCAGATGCAACCTTGATGAGGTGCCCAAGCTGTGTAAGAGCATAAGCAAGAATGAGTCGAGAAGTTCACTGTGAAGAAGACTGCAAGCCTTCCTCCAGAACCCCCCAGCCCAAGACACACAGAGGGTAGAGGGCACACTCCAAAGGGAGGGAACTTATGTAAATAAATTTCAGGAACTGATTACAATAGACACACCTATTCCAGGAAAAGTGATGAATCCATATGCTTAGATTGTAGATAGTCTTTGTGAATCTTTGTGGAAGGAGCATACCGAATCACAGAATCAGAATCACCAGGTTGGAGAAGACCCACCAAATCATCGAGTCCAACCATTCCTATCTGCCACTAAACCATGTATCTGAGCATCTCGTCTTACCTGTCTTTTAAACACCTCCAGGGAAGGCGAATCAACCACCTCCCTGGGCAGCCTGTTCCAGTGCCCAATAACCCTTTCCATGATCTTTTTCCCTAATGTCCAGCCTGAACCTCCCCTGGTGGAGCTTGAGGCCATTTCCTCTTGTCCTGTCCCCTGTCACTTGGGAGAAGAGGCCAGCTCCCTCCTCTCTACATCCTCCTTTCAGGTAGCTGTAGAGAGCAATGAGGTCCCCCCTCAGCCTCCTTACTTAATAATCAAATTGGCATCGATTATTGAGTCTAGCTTTTCACGGCATCAGTTAGATGCATCTCGACCCAGTACCTTGCCACCTAAGCTAAAGGCTCTCAAAGCCTTCCCTCACTTTCTGCTCGCCTCAGAGGATTTCCTAAGCCGCCTGTACCACAAAGTCACAGGTCCGCGGGTTGGAGCAACCAACCCGGAGACTGCTCGATGCCGTTTTAACCGCACCGCAGGGGATCCCACACCGAGATGCCTCAGCTCTCCCGCAGCCGAGCTGCCCTCCCCGTCCCCGGGGCGGCCCTTCCCCGCGGCGCGGGGGCAGGTGCAGCGGGCGGCGAGGCGCCCTGGGCGGCCACGTGGAACGGCGGCCACTTCCTGCTCCGCATCGCGCCCCGCGGGCGAAGCAGCGCGGGAGGGGGGGAGGCGGAAAAAAAAAAAAAAAGGAAAGGGATAAAAAAAAAAAAAAGTTTGTAGGTGCGGCTGCCGCCGAGCAGAGCGTGGAGAGGAGGGGGCGGGCCGAAGCCCCGGCGGTGCGCGGGGCCGGGCGCGGCGGAGGGAGGGAGGATGCGGCTGAAGCTGGGCTTCCTGCTGCGCGCCCTGCTGCTGGCCGGCGGCTTCTTGGGGCTGCTGCTGCTCTGGTCCTCGCTGTCGCCCCGCGCCGAGGAGACGGTGCCGCCGGGACGGGTGAGTGCGGGGCAGCGGGGCGGGAGCGGGGGCGACTGCCCGGGCCGCGGCCTGCAGGCCCGACGCGACGGCAAGGGACGGCGGGGGTGGCGCCGGCCGCCCCCGAGCCCTGCCCGGATCCCTCGTCCCCAGCCCGGGCGACGTGGCTTCGCCGCCGCCCCGGGGTGCCCAGCGGCGCCGCCGCGGCGTGTGCGGGATCCTTTTATTCCCATGCTGTCACGGCTCGTGCTCGGGAGCCTGGAGGCTGCGGTGCGGATCCCCTTGAGCCGAACCTAGTGCTGGCCTCCCTAGTGCGTGTGTGCGAGGTCTGACTGGGAAGTGGGTTCTAGCTGGTGTGCATGGCAATGAAGGAGTAAGAAGAGTTTTCACGGTCCTTCGTGTCTCCTTCGGGGGCTTTTGCATCCCTACGAATCCCGCGAAGGGCTATCTCGACGGAGGGTGCAGGTGCTCCCCTCTGCCACCCACTCCGCGGCCAAGGATCGGCCTCCTGGCGTTTCCCTGACAGGTTTCTCCAAGGAGAGGCAGCAGATGAGGTAATTTAAGAAAGCCCAGAAAGCCCAGAGGATTGCTGGTGCTGGCAGTGCAGATCTCCCACCCTGAAATAGTGGGGAGATGGGTGAGGCACAGGGCAGGTGGCAGTTGTGCTGAGAGGGACGGGAACCTTCAGAAATGCTTCTGGAGGTGAGGCCAACAAATCTGTGGAGCCAGCCTTGCAGTGGTCACATCAGGTGAGAATAATCTGACCTGTAGGCACCGGTGTCTTGGAAGGAGTCAAAGTACCTTTCTCCATGTTCATCGGGTGTTCCAGGGCTTCGTAATATAACCAGAGTTCAGGAGATCTGCTTGAAGTAAGACTGGTCAAGATAGTTTTCATCTTGGTAAAGCTGTAAAATTTTACAGTTGTTTTCTTAAAAAGCAGCCTTTTTATGGTGTGTTATGATCACTAATGATCTTGGTTCTCTCTAGCAGGCTGCTTTGAATAATTGTGGAATGGAAACAAGCTGACAGAATTGTTGCTTTTGAAAACTGCAAGTGGCTTTGGACTCCTTCAGCTGGTGCTCTGTCTTGTGAAGCTGTTACAGTTTGCTGTATCTTGGCAGTTACTGCTGAGATAATAAGCCATAGCAGTGCTTTTGGAGATAGGCAGTTTATTAAGTGGTGAAGTTTCTGTAATCTGTGCTTCTAGACACAACACGGGCTTTTCTGTGTACAGAGAAATCTCTGGGAATCTTATTTGCATGCCTACAAATGAAATGTAAAGCAGTAAACATTTTGCCTCAAAACCAGTTGAATTACTTCTCCCACTTAGGAAATTGTAATAGACCTGAAAATTGACATCCTCTGTGGAAAAAAAAAAAAAAAAAGTTATGGTTGTGTTGGCACATAGGGCAGCAACCATCTTCAAAAGGTTATTCTGGGGTGACAACTGAAATATTGTATTCTTACGCTTCCTATGCTGTATCGGTTTATTCAGGTGCTATAATGAATCATGCTGTCCTGCTCATGAGCCTGGAAGCTTTGGTGTGGATACCTTTGAGCTGAACCTTTGTATCTCCTTCCAAGTGCATGTGAGGTCTAATTCAGAAACGGTTTCTAGCTGGTGTGCGTGGCAATAAAGGAGTAAGAAGAGTTTTTACAGTCCAGCCCCCAACAAAGGAGCTTTCTGTCTTGGTTATCCCTGCCTTGACTGGAGGCAGAAATATCCATAACAGCCACCTCAGGAAATAATCCAATCTTCATTGGGAGTAGATATAATTCTATTAAGTAAACACTTTCAAAGATGAAATCTAAACAATATTTGGTTCATTAGCTAGATCAGCTGTTTAGTTATTGTTATGATACATATGAGAGAGGGTAACACATGCTTCATCATTTTCTGGGAAATGGTATTGTTATTACTAAGTTGATGTTTTGGTTTCAACTGCCTTCCTCTTCAGGTGCTGCTCAGGTGATGGATACAAGTTAAACGGTAATGAGCAGCCTTGCTACCAGCAGTGCGCCAGCTGTTTTTTGGAGAGCTGGTGGACCCCAGGAATACATGGAAGGTTAAGGCCTGTGTATCCTGTATTCTGCATCCTAGGCGAGACAACGCTGACCCCATGAGGTGGGCTTGCATCTCGGGTTATGCTCCCTGTAACACCTCCATACAGGCTGTGCTTTGTTACAGCTTTGGCATATTGAAACTAGGATTTTAATAACTGCTTCTGTGAAATGCACTGGTGCACACTTTGTTCAGTCATACAAATGTGTATGTTTGCTCTTTTGTTATCTGCCGGAAAGTTTGTTAAGATAAACGTAACAGAAGAATTATTATTCTTCCTGTATGACACCCTCTTCCCTTTGCTTGTGCTGAAAACTCTAGCCAACAAATGTAAAATTCCTCCTCAGACAGTAACAGCTTAAAATAGAATTTTAACTTTTTATAGCTGACCTCAGGCAGTACACTTTCCCTCTCTGCACTGTAACCCTAGGCACTGTTTAGTAACAGTGAGGCATTAAAGAAGCAAAAATGAAAATTTCCACTGTGTTCTTTTATGTTTATAAACTTGAATCTTTTCCTGCTTACAGTAGCAAACGAGAGTAGGCAATATTGAAAATTTTGTGTTATAACTTTTGTAAAAAGTATTTTCTCCTTCAAATACTGTGTTACAGTATTTTTTCCTAATGATTTTAAAATATATCAGAGATCATCTAGAAAGGCAAGATGAGTAATATACAGGGAGTCTTCAAAGTAAATGTGTAGAAGTGGCTGTTTAGGGAGGAAATGAGAGAACACAGAGGTAATACCAGTTATACAGACAGCTGGAAGATAAGACCTTTTCTTTCTGATAAAAGACCACTACAAATGTGTATGTTCACTGAAAGCACATTCAGAAGTTGTAGAGACAGAGTCCTTCTCGAGGAAGGAGAGGTTAAGTATGTGTTTATTTGCATTATCAGAAATATCCAAACAGAATAGTTTCTAATCATAACCAGGTAGAAATGATGAAAATATATTAAAGTCAATCTTCAGATTCTTCAAAAACATATATGTTTTTGTCTAAGTAAGGACACTTGCTACCTAGGGATTACAAAGGCACCAAAGATTTAGGCAAGGGCACTTCTGTTTATAGCTGTGAGAAAAGATCAGGTATAATCATTGATTCTATTATTATATGCATATTGTGGAGTATTTGGGATGGTTTTTGACACCCTCTGCTCTTCTGGTACAATAGAACACAGCTTGGAGCTAGCAGGAAATGGTTGAGTCTATTCATTGTAAAAACAATTGCTGTAGGGATCCCATAGCTGTAGTACTCGGTCTCTGGTGAGACATCTCGCTAATGATCAGCCTCAGAGGTGCAACCTTAAGAGCTGGTGTCATCAAGAAATGGGTAGTACAACAGTCAGAACCAATGGACTGAAACAGTAAAGAAAGATTCAAGCAAGGGCAGAGCAGTTGCTCTCAGATTGGTAAGAGAGACTCTGCTGAGGGCCCTGGTGTAGGTGGCCATTCTGGCATGTCCCTCTGGTTCAAGAAACAACGGGCCTTCACCACCCACCAAGTTTGAACAATGCAGTTCCTGCATGGCTGCTAGAAAGTGGAGAATTTGTGATGTGGAGGAAGAGAAGATAGAAAAAAAGAAACAAAAGCCAAATGGATATTTTCTGAGCTTTCTGGTGACAACTCTTCTCCCCCATTTTAAGGACCACTAATATCCTGTATGCCTTGGCTGGATTGTCACTGAGATCCTAATGATAAGTTACAGACTGAACTTGAAGCATTATTGTGGTTTAAAATAGATTATTTATGGTGGAAGTCCCAACAGATATTCTTCACTTTCCCCTGAGGAGTAACAGCAAATTTGCTTAGGAGAGAAACTGAGGCGCGGGTATTTGAAGTTGATCTCATTACTGAAGGAAATGTGGGAAGTGAAATAAGATGATAAATCTGATGTAACAGGGGTAGTGGTGTTTGATACTGAAGGGATGCAAGTGTCTCCTTTGTTAAAAAGATGATACATTGTGGTAAACGAGAGGTCAAACAGCAAAATAATGTCTCTCTGCAATTGCTTTGTATAGTTATCTATGCATCAGGTCACTTCTACTTGTTTACCTTTCTGTAATTGGGTGAGACCTAACACGAAGAATGCCACGTCGATTCTGCCATTCTGGCACTATCTGAAAACTCAATGCAATCATTCATCATCTGGGTGTGAAAAGTTCCTTATAGGTGAATGGCTAGATGTACGCACACAGCCTTTTACAATCAAAGCCATAAGTCACTGCTTCCTATGTGGCATTCAACAGAAATGAACACCTTGGCAATTTTTTTGTTTAACAAGTTTGGTTTGAAATGTGTGTGTAAGGTGGCAGTGAGGTTGCTATAGCCAAAGTATTGCTGTTGTAGAAAGTAACCATCACTTTCTTTTTCCTCTTCTGTTTATTATAGTAATCTATTATTGCTAGCAACAGTAATAGGCAAAATGTTTTGAAATATTAAATGCTAATTTTTTTAATGTGTGCTTTCATCTAAATTGGCTTTGAAAAAGCTTGTAAAAATCTGTCACCCTTGGGAGAGTGTGAAAACCCCAATCCCTATCATATTAAAAATGAAATCTTTTGACAAATTATTTCAGTTATGTTGCAGAATAAATGACCACAAAGTGGTTTCTTGAATAATGTGAAAAAATGGAAAACACCTTACATAATTCCTACAATTTATATTTATACATGCATAGATTGTATTAAAACTTGAATTCTTTTGTCACAAATATCCCTTGTAATAAGTGAGGGAAATAACTCATTATTATCTCAAGACTGTTATTTAAATATCTACACCTCTAGAGAGAGCAATTTTGTGCCATTTTATATTATGTGATGAGATTCCCTTTGTCCTTTTCTAGCCCCAAGTGTTACTATTTGTGGTGCCACCTTAAGAAGTCGAAGATCTTGAGGCTGGTGTTTGCTTCTTAAGAAAAAAATCACATTGCAGGAGAAGGAACCAGAGAACTTTTGGCAGAATCCCCAGCACAGGATGAAAGCTGTCTCTGCTCTCTTACGGGAGATTATGCAGCAAAAAACTTCTTTGTGTCTGTTTAGGGAACTGTACAGGTAAAATGATTCCCCCATTGCAGTACCTTAGTGGAGAAACTATGAGACAACAGAAATCAGGAAGAATTAACACAATGGATTGGGTAGGTTGTTGTCTAAAAAAAAAACCAAACAGAATTAGTAGGTTTTGCTGCTTGATGGCTAAACAGTGGGGCATTGAAAATAATATTTTAAAAATAAAAATCTAGGTAATAGATAACCCACTATTTTAAAGGTGGTGAATTAAGAGATGATGGTGAAACTGAAATAGCAGAAATCATGGTACTAGTAAATTTTGTTATCATAAAAGGCCCTTTGGGTCATCAGGATGCCAGCCTTGAGAAGGTAGGGTACATCCAGAAATATATACATGGAAGGATTGCCACATGGCTACGCAGAATGCACCTTCCCTAGCCCAAGCTCAGCAGAGTTAAATTTGCTTGTATTGAGCTGATGTTCCCTAATGAAAAATGACAGTGTCTTTGTCCTATTTTTGTCAGATATTAAATCAGCATTATGGGAGACTGCCAAGTGGAAATAGGGCAGGATAAGCTGTTACATTAATAGGTTTGACTTCTACCTTATGGGGGTGGGGGGAGATGCTTTTTACAGAAACTAGGCCGTATAATCCGAGAGAGGGATTCCAAGTCTGGTAACACTTACATTTAATTACGAGATTTCCTCTGTAAGTGTGGAAAACAAATGTCTACTGTGAACAATTAGTGTAAAAATAGCAACATGCTGCTTAAAAGGTTGCTGCCTCTGTCAGTTTTCTTTAATCTTTTAGTGAATTAAAGGGAGTTTATCTTGCTTGCATCTACCTGTAGCTGTCCACCTCTACCCCACAGTGCTCTAGATTTAGACACTGTTCCGGTAAGTGAGGTTTGCCCCTCCATGATTTAATAGCAATGCCAAGGTAATGCATTCAAAAAGGAAGATGTTGCCAGAATGGCCCAAAAAAAAGCAGCAATAAGCAGCCAGCAGCATGCATATCTTTGCAGCCTGTGATACTGTTTACGCTTGCATTTGAGGGTATTCTGGCCTTTCACTTAATATAGCTTTTAGGGGGCAAAAAAACCCCTGAACTTGATAGATGTCGGTAAACTTAAACCAAAGGTTAAGTTTGTGCTTTACAGCAAGTAACTAGATTGGTATTTATCAGTTGTAGCCTCCTCCTTGAAGGAGCTTGCTGGGAAAGCATGTGCTTTTGTGGAAAAGAGGTATTTTGTGGTTAACGATTATAAAAAGATACAGAGAAGAATGCTGATACTTGTATTCTACCTTTGTTTTTCAAATAAGCAACCTTATTGTGTTCCCCCTGCTTGGGACTAAACAGTTTTGAAATATTTGCTTACTAATTGGATGGATCATTTGGATTGCTAGGTCTGAAATTTGGAAAAAAAACCAAAAACACCAAACCAAAAAAACCAAACCCAATTTATTTGCTAAATGTGAGCTGAGCTGGTTTTTTTAAGGCTGGTGCTTCCCTAGGGATGCATTTTATAGTGCAAAATTCCTATTTTCTGAAAACACATTGACTTCCCATATGGAAATAAAAGTATTGTTATTACGAGGCTGCATATGTGCTTTCTGCCTAAATCAGAAATGACTACTTTTCGTAATGAAGAGATGATTCTTTTAAGAAAAGAATTGTATTAAGTAGGAATTAAGCATGTTTCTTGCAAACTGCAGAACAAACTGCCTTCCTCCCCGTCTTATGACATACTAATTATTTATTGCTCTGTGGTGGTCTGTATTTCTTTTAAGTTCCTCTCGTACCACCTCTTCCTGAACCCTTCATTCCAATCAGTGACTCCAGCAATGTTGTTTTAGTATTTCTCTGGCTTTCCTAAGATACAACTTATTTTCCTTTGACAACTTGTATTTCTTTCATTTCCTCACGGAACACTCAGTTGCAAGTAGCAGTGGTCGACACTGGTGTGCTGTAAACCCCTGAGCAGCAAGAGAGAAATGTAGGAAAGCTTATTGTAAAAACATTATACCAGTTTACGTACTATTTACATTTGGAAATATTTCTTTACAGTTCAAGATCTCAAAATATAACTGTTAATGAAATTAACGTATATGCAGATGGTTCTCAACCCACAAAGTTTCTTACTTATTTTGTTGTCTTCAAAAAAATTGGCAATGAAAATGCCTCAGCAAGAGCTGTTCTGATTTAAATGACTACAGTTGATTGTTTTATATGGCAGAAAGTATTATGTTAAATAGTGTTCTTTAGGGAAAAAAAAATAATTAAATTGAATATAGTTTTTTTCATATTTGAACTTTTTTTTCCACAACAAATTTGCTTTGGTTTTAACCCATAGCAAAATATTTCCCTTTTAAGGATGACTGAAAAAAAATGAGGAATAACATTTCAACAGGGCTGAAGCATAGCAGCACCCCATTTTATTTCTCAGTTCTTACCTATAAGGGCTTCAGGCTCGACATAAGGAAAAAATTCTTCACAGAAGGGGTCATTAGGCACTGGAACAGGCTGCACAGGGAGGTGGTTGACTCGCCTTCCCTGGAGGTGTTTAAGGTGCAGGTGGGTGAGGTACTGAGGGGCATGGTTTAGAGATTGGTGGGAATGGTTGGATTCAATGATCCGGTGGGTCTCTTCCTACCTGGTGATTCTATGATTTTGAGCTAGTCAATAAGAATTCTAGATACGTCAAAGAAAGATGTATTTATCATTTTAGGTTGAGTATAGACAAGGCTCCCTCTGTAATAACGTTTTGAAGCAAAACCAAAACAAGTGACAAAGCTACCTCTTCAAAGTGTCTGGGATGGTAATGTCTTGAGTTTTCTGTTCTTCCTGTTGAGGAAGCAAGACCAAGAAAGATAATATTGAGATAGCATGTTCCTCAGAGAAAATAAATTGTTCTCTGTGCTTTAGTCTTGAAACAAGATTTCCTACACTTTCACTTAAATGAGGCCTTGAAGTCGGCTCTCCAAGGTTTGTAATATATGTCTTTTATAAGCTGTGCATGTGTCAATGGTGCATTTATCATGCAGCTCAGACTGCTTCACCTGCTCTGGCTCTGCTAATCCATCTCCCACAGTGTTATTCTAACATGCCAACGTCTCTGAGAAGGTTTAAACAGCAGTTATGAAATATGATGGTTTTCTCTCACCTCTTACACATTTTCCACCCCTATTTCCCTCCTCTCCATGAAACATCTTCCTGTGTAGAACTGAGACCTTCACAAGTGATTGGCTTAAAAACAATACCACAGTAATCTGCAGAGGTGGAAAAAGGTGGGGTAGGTTTTATGTTGTTTGCTTCTTTGGATGGAATATGAGCTTTTAGTGATTGGCTATGAGTTTGTCTCTTGATTGAGAGTTTTTAGCCAGCAGCTCTCGGATCCAGAAGGGTGGTATGTGGGTTTCCTGTGTTCTAGCTCCTGCTGGTAAGGAGTCTCTCCTGCTGCCTTTTGTATCAGCTCTTGGAGATCCTCAGCTTCAAACGCTGATACTTCACTCCCTGTAGGAGTGTATTAAGTTATTCATTTTACAGAGAGTGTAAAATGATCTTGAGTACTCTCTGTGGAGGTATTGTAGCCTTGCATTTGAAGTAAGACTAGATTAGTTTTTGGGGTGCATTTATATGATCTCGGTGTCTTAGAATTGAAGACTCCTTGTGTCTTCTGTCCTTTGCAGTGTTTTCTAGGACCAAGCAAAAGCATTTGTCTTGAAGGTTTGCTGATTTTTTTCCCCTTTTTTTTAGTTATGCAAACAGTACATGAAAGGTTGGGCTGAGGAAGCAAAGAAGTGTTGGCTTCACAGTGAGGTCATGAAGCTCTCTGAGCAGGTCCAGGTGTGAGCTCCTCCCTCAGGGTCACCAGCAGGAAAAAACATCCTCAAAGAGTACAACTATCAGTTGCACTGGAGTCAAGACTGGAAGAAAACTTCAATGTCAAACCTGAAACAAATGGTTACTCTGGCACAGCATTGTCAATGTACAATGAGACACTTGAGTGCTTGACTTGTGGAGCAGTGTTTAGGAATCCAAAGTGTCGATACCATCGCTATTATTTCATGTAGTGAAACAGAAGATACAGAGTTGCTGAATTAGAGAGCAGACTTGCCTTTTCTGGGAATAGTCATCTCGGTCACCCCTTGGGAAGTCACCAAGCGTCACTCTAGTTATTATCTTCTACCAAGACTGGTGATGACAGGGGAGTTGTCAAGCTGTTGTGATAAAAAGGAGCAGGCTGCCAGGATAGTTCATGTAGCCTTTAATCTTTATGTATGCCTGAGGGGCCTTGGGAAAAGAGGATGGCAGGAAGCAGGCTGGATTAATTTTTCTGGATGAAATGGATATGTCCTGGGGATTGGCCTACTTTAAAAATAATTAGAATTCTTAGGAATCTGCTGTCCTTGAGCACACTTCATCTGTCCTTTCTCTGACTTCTCTCAACTTGTGGTTGAGAGATATAAGAGATGCCTTGTGCCTCTTTGGAAGGTATTTGTTTTGGCGCTATTTCCCAAGGATGAATAATTTCTAAACCCAAGATGACTTGAATGTGTGTGCGTGGTGAAATGTGCGCAGAGACTGCAGGTAGTCAGGGTTACCTAGTTATGTTTTTGCCATTACGCTGAGAAGAGAGAGGCTGCTGACCTTACAGTAACACATGCATGACACTCATTTTCGCTTCTTAATGTATAGAAACAAGTAACTTAAGAATTTTCTTGCATTGCAGTAAGGAAGATAATTTATCAGACTACTTCTCTTGACTTTATCACTGGTAGTAGCTTGGATAGTATATCTTTCAACAGGTTTGTCACAGGATATGAAATAGTAACGCTTTTATGGGAAAAAAATTATTCATTTTAGGCTCTAAAATTCATGACTGATTAAAGAAGTTTTTATAGCCTTAAATGCTAAGCACCAAAATTTTCATTGATAGATTTGGCTGGTTAGCATTGCTGAAAAAGAGAGAGAGCTCGAACAGGTTTTTGAACAGGTTTTATCTTGCACTATGTTTGCAGGAATTTAGTCTGTACCAATAACTTGTCAAAATAGAGTTTGCAGTTTAATTCCTGCAATCCTGATTTTGAGGAATTGTTCATGACTGTTAATTTGTAAGAAACAGACAGAGATTTTATTTATTAATTTAGTTTGTCTAACAACTGTAATGTAGTTCTTAATTTTACCAAAGGCATAATGTTGCAAGCAGAATTCATTAGGCTTTTCAGGTTGATGTTTTAATACCTTAACTGAATAATCTTGACTTATGCCTTAAAATATTCATTGATGGGAATACTTTTGAGTATCAGAATTGTATTTTATTATCTTCCTTTTTTTAATTCTCAGACCTGAGATTTCCCAAGTCCAGGACAAAATGCTTTTTACATATTCACTCAAATGAGTGGTCATTTATTTTTAAGCACAGTTTACTGGTGAGAATGTTAAAGTTTTGGTTATAAAATCAGTGTCTTATAACTGCACTCATTAAACATTCCCGCACATATTTGTATGTGGCTGACTCTGTAAGTCACTTTGAGTTTACAGATGGCATCCTTCAGGCAGTGTGCATTTAGGAGATCTATTTATAGTCTAACACCAAACTCTACCAACTTTTCTGTAGGAAGTTCATTGGCTCCCCCACATACATTTATTAATTTTGTCAGACCTTAATGTAACTTGGTGGTTTTAATATGTATTGGCTGTAAGACTCAAAGAAACTTCAAACAGTATGAAAAAGATCAGTTATGGTTAACTCTGGTGTTTTGTAACCAGTGCTGGGTTTATCCCAAAGCATGATAACCTCTGCAATGTTCCTCTCCCTTCATACATATTTGGTTTTAAAATTTCTGTGTCATTACTTATGTTGATTTATTTTGTCCAAAGACTGAATAAATGGGGCAAGCACTAGACTGGCACATTCCCTAACACCCTTTCTTTTATGTAGCTATAGTGGCATAAGAGATGGGATACTAGAGTGAGAAAATACATGGAAGGTTGAGTTCAGCCTGATGTTTGAGTGCATTTTCTAAGGAAAGGGTAGTACTGGACATCTAGAGATGTGTTCAAATCATCATGCTGCAAAAAGTCCCCATTTTTATATATTTTTTATGAGAACAGTATTTAATCTTTGAGCTTTCCTAAAAAGAGAAAAGTGCCCTCACCTACTGCAGGGCAACCACTGATGATACACATCTTCCCTCTTCTCCCAGAATTTAAGAACATGCAGCTATGTACTTCATCTGTGGTAAGAGGCAAATGATATCTTTTTTTTTTTTTTGGTAGCTCTATTTTTTATTTTTAGAAGAATAAGAGGAAATTCACACTTAAGAACATTTAACAGAAATATCCTTTTATTTCGTTTGTTTAGAGCATAACAGCATTCCTGTGCCACCATTTACCGTGGCAAATATTCCCTGGGTGCCTTGGGAAATGGAACAGCAACCACTACTGACCACCTGAAGCAGGAAACAGTCTGGTTTACTGTTACAGGCTTTCCCTGCATTGGAATGCTTGATGTATGTCTTGCTTCTGAGACCGAGATGGGTTCAGGGTGTGGTGACTCAGAAAACTGCACAACTAGGCAAGCCTGTGTAATTTTCTGCTGCTCTTGGTGTACTATTAGTATCTGACCCTGAATTTGGTAGGAACGCAAGTTTGCTGCCCTTATACCTCCACTTCGCAGCACAGCAAGTGAGTTTCCTCTGAGGGAGAAGAAAAGTTTAGAGAGAGGCTCTGAGGTTTTTTGTGTTTGTTTGGGTGTTTTGTTTTAAAAGTACAATAGAAGCAGACCTTCTCTTGAATCAGACAGTAAGTACCTGGAGTTATTTGTTCTCCCCAGAGCCCTGCAAAGGTCCCGGGGAGGGCTTTAAGGTGACTAGAGATCACTTTAAAGAAGGGCTGTGTGGCCCTTGTCTCTCTGCTGTCTGCCTCTGCACCACTAATGGTTTAAATAGCCTGGGGAGGCAGAAGTGTTCTCTGGGGTTTCACTGAAGCATTCTCCTCTTTGTTATTCAGCTGCCCCTTGCTCTCAGCAGCTTTTCTTTCATGCTTCTGTTTTGAAACAGTTCAGCACTGGTGTTCACCCTCTTTATGGCTGCCAAATGTATTTGGCTTGCCCACATCGCTGTCTTTGAGGAGTCCTTGATGCAGCTCACTGTGAGTGTAAAGGTGCTTGGGTTGGCACACAGGCAAGAAAAAATTGTGTAGCGGAAAACTAAACTGGTCATAGAAATTTATCCATCCTACTCTGGAACAGCAGCTTGAAAAATCCAGCACCAATCAAACAGAGGTGTAAATCCACAACAAATTAGCAAAAAATTGTAAAGGCAGCTCATCTGCATCAGCTAAAAAATATAGTTTTCATTAATTTGTCCTTAAAGAGCTAGGTGCATCTTGTCTTCATATTCCTGGTATTCCATAGTTTACCTAGCAGCGGAGATGAAAAATATCACCACTGAGTTTTACTGTGTACCTGCAATGTCAGGAAGATAAATGTCAGTGTTACGCATCATAATACTGACATTCAGAAGTCTTCCAAACTTCGTTTTTTAAATAAAGCAGGGAAATCAGACTTCAGTCTCTTTACTCAGTAGGGGGAATTAGGCAGTGATTTTTTTGGTTTTTTCCACATCTTATATAAATCTGACTTCCTTTACAAATCTACTTGGATCATACTGTCAAGACTTATAGAACTGGAACTACCATACTAAACAAAAGGAAAAACGATGTTTCCAGGTAGAGCATTATAGAATCATAGAATAA
>WAAB01021933.1:0-34999 GCA_013389865.1 Piaya cayana
GATTCTGTGTGATTCTGTAAATTGGTCTTTGTCTTATTTTTGTAGTACTGCAATGTATGCATACATTTGTTTCAGTCTGGCATTACCATTTACAAGTCTTAATCTACAGAAAAGTGTGTTAGAAATTACCCAGTGTATCACAAGTAAAGAATGGGTTCATAATCTTAGGAATAATATTGTCCCTTTTTAAAAATAAAACCACATTTATATATTTGAAATATATGTCTTTTGGAGTAAACCATCAGTACTGTGTAATGCTGATAAGACAAAATAAGTGTAAGAAAGAATTAGATTTTCTTTGGCTCTACCTGCTTAATAAAGACCCTACCTATCCATGAACCCTGCCAAAACTCAAGGAAGTACATCAGAAGATGTAGTGGGAGAGTCATCTCCAGTTGTGTCAGCAAATTTTAATGATTTATTAGTCTCTGCAACTATTATAAAGGAGTAGTGAGTGGGTGGTGGTCTCTTCTTCCTGGCAGTGAGTGACAGGGCAAGGGGAAATGGCCTCAACATGCACCAGGGAAGATTTAGGCTGGATATCGGGAGGATTTTCTTTTCTGAAAGGGTTGTCAGGCATTGGAAGAGGCTGCCCAGGGAGGCAATTGAGTCATCATCCCTGGATGTGTTTAAAAGATGAGTAGATGTCTCACCTGGGGACAGGGTCTGGTGGCAGACTTAGTATATAGTAAGTGTCATAGCCCTGATTACAGTCTCTAGTGCTCTGCACAGTCATTGAGTCTGAGAAAGTACTTCATGTTGCACAGATGTGGACACCCCGTGGCTGGTCTATGAATTGCTCACATGGCTTTGTTCATCTCAAATTGCTTCTGCCTTAGGCAATGGTAACAGGCAGCCAGAGAATTATAGGGGACTTTTTAGCAATTATTTCAGCATAAAATAGCTTCTGTGTTTACTGAGATCAGGCTCTCTAGCATCACTAAGAATACAGAATATTCCTATGTACATTCCTGAAAGAAAAAAAAAAAAGTATTTTCTTTCTTTGATCTTTTACATATTTTGGCCTTGATTGTTACATTCCCTTTGAAAGTTAAGCTGAACCATTGCACCTCAGAGACAATATAGGTAGAGGCATATGAAGTGAAAGCAGTAAGCACGTTGCTTACTTTGGAACAAAAGCTAGTCTACCACTCTTAAATAAGGTGAAAAATGGGATGGGAGTGGAAATATAATGTAAGTCTGTGAACAAAGGAAGCATGTTAATGTCATAGAATCATAGAATAACCAGGTTGGAAGAGACCCACCAGATCATTGAGTCCAGCCATTTCTATCAAATAATAAATCATGCCTCTCAGCACCTCATCCACCCGTGCCTTAAACACCTCCAGGGACAGTGACTCAATCACCTCCCTGGGCAGCCTGTTCCAGTGCCCAATGACCCCCTCTGTGAAAAACCTCCTCCCAATGTCTAGCCCAAATATCCCCTGGTGGAGCTTGAGGCCATTCCCTCCTGTCCTGTCCCCTGTCACTTGGGAGAAGAGGCCATTACCCTCCTCTCCACAACCTCCTTTCAGGTAGTTATAGAGAGCGATGAGGTCTCGCCTCAGCCTTCTCTTCTCCAGGCTAAACACCCCCAGCTCTCTCAGCCATTCCTCATAAGACCCTGCAGTGTCCCTGTAATGCTAATATGCACACACAAATCCTATGATTTTTCATTCTACTTCACAAATATCTTTCCTTTCAGGTAGGCTGTGGTATTGGCATGAGTAAACTCTTAGACATTCTTAGCTTGTATTTAGCCGAATATTTCTATTCTAGGCCTAAAGGAGACCTGGGATCTCTGAACATGTATCTTTTCCTTTTGATTTGATCAACTGACCAAACATTAAGTACTACCTCATACAATACTTTCTGCTCAGAATCACATCTCTGGTCATATCACTTACTTTTTTCCTGCAAATCTTGCTCTCTGCATGAGCTACTACCTAAGTATTTTTACTCAGATTTTCCTGTTACTGATTGCCTTGTTTTCAATCATTGTTTTATTATGTTTAAAAGGGATTGAGTGCACCTTCAGTAAGTTTGTGGATGACACTAAGCTGGGCAGAAGTGATCTGCTTAAAGGGCAGGGAGGGTACATGGAGGGACCTGGACAGGCTGGATCAAGGAGTTGAGGCTAACAGGATGAGGTTCAACAAGGCCAAGCAGTGGGTGTTGCACTTGGGACATAGTGACCCTGTGCAACACTACAGGCTTGGGGAAGATTTGCTGGAAACCTGCCTGGCAAAGAAAGACTTGAGAGTGTTGGTTGGCAACATGAGCCAGCACTGGGCCAGGTTGCCAAGAAGGCCAATAGCATCCTGGCTTGGATCAGGTACAGTGTGGTCAGCAGGACCAGGGTAGTGATTCTCCCCCTTGGCATTAGTGAGGCTGCACTTTAAAAACTGCATTCAGCTTTGGGCCTCTCACCACAAGAACATTCTGGATGACTCTGTTTTGTTATGTTAATGTAGTGGTTTGCAGGGGGGCAAGAGCTTTTCAGGCCTGCTGTCGGCAGGGAGATTTTGGGATGGGCAGTTGCCATGAGAGGCTGGTTGCTAGGGCAGTGACCAATGGGAGTTTACCTGATGTTTTGACCTGCTTGCCTTATATAAACGAGTGTACCCTAAATAAAACAGGACTTCATTTGAAATCATATTGATTTTTTTCGTGAAGCTCTCTGGCCCTTGCCGCGTTAGGGAACAAAGCCTGTGAAGGAGTTGGAGAACAAGTGTTGTGAGGAGGAGTGTCCTGTGGTTGTTTGGCCTGAAGAAAGGGAGGCTGAGAGGAGACCCTATCACTGTCTACAGCTCCCTGTAGGGAGCTTGTAGCAAGGTGTATGTTAGTCCCTTCTTCCAAGTAACAAGTAATAGAATGACAGGAAATGGTCCCAAGTTGTACTAGAGGAGGTTTAGATTAGATATCGGAAAGATTTCTTCATCAAACAGATTCTCAGGCACTGGCAGAGGCTGCCTAGGGAGGTAGTGGAGTCACCATCCCTGGAAGTGTTTAGAAGATGGGCAGATGAGGTATCTGGGGATATGGTTTAGTAGTGGGCAGGTATGGTTGGACTTGATGATCTCAAAGGTCTTTTTCAACCTAGCAATTCTGTGATTCTATGGTCATTGTTCACTTCATTATTTCCATAAAACAGTTGGTATAGTAAAGAAAAACCTTCAGTTTTAGTTTTCTCTGTTTCTTTTCCTAGTTTTGATAAAATTAATCACTCTCTCAATCTCTTTTTAGGGGATACTGTTATCTTTAAGGCTGGAGTGGCTACAGTTATTATTGAAGCAAATGATGATCCTAATGGAATTTTCTCCTTGGAACCTTTAGACAAGCCAGTAGAAGAAGGCAAAAGTAATGATTTCTTGTAAGTAAACTTTAAATAGTAGTTTCAGATTTTTCTGAACTGATGTTTGTGGCATTTTATGGGTAGTAATTGATCTAATATTATGCAAGTTTGTAAAGAAAAATATCTTTACCAAATTTTGGATTAAATAATTCGTAAATGTATGGAAGACATCAGCTGTTTTATTACCAATTATAGTGGGCATATGAAAATGTATACAGAAGTTAATTTAAAATGTAAATTACTAAGTCTACAATATTGTTCATTTGTTATATTCTCAGTAGACTTTGCACACATAAGAATCTAGACAACTGAGTAGAATATAACCTGGAGTAATGGAGAAGTAAAAAATCTCTTCAAAATACAGCTAAATAGGACTAGCTGGTTGGTTGTTTCTTTTCGCACGCTACTTTGAATCCTTCCCCTACAAACAACAAATATTAATGTATTCTTTCTCATACTGTGTTTTCCTTCTATCTGTTAGTCACAGACTGAGTCTGATCTCAAAATCCAGATGATTTTCAGTATTTTGTATGTTTGGTTTTGTCATGCTCTTCTTAGGGTTTTGATGTTCTGGATTTTTTGTCCTTTATAATCTCATTTACAGGATGATTTTTTTTGATTTGATGAAGTGAAGAATCATTAAAAGGGTTTTCAGGCACTGGCAGAGTCTGGCCAGGGAGGTGGTGGAGTCACTGTCCCTGAAGGTGATTAAAAGATATGTAGACAAGGTGCTCAAGAGATATGGTTTAGTAGTGGACAGGCATGGTTGGCCTTGACAATCTCAAAAGTCTTTTCCAAACAAGTGATTTTATGATCCTGTGAATGACGATTAGAACTAAATGTTTCTGTATCCAGGTGCTTTATGGAAGCACATGATACTGAGATCACTGACATTTGAGGACCTTTCTCAGTCCTCATTGGTGAAATACATGTACTAGAAAGCCCTCTCTTCCATACCTTCACTTTTTTGGTTACTGCATAGTTTACAACAAAAGAGTCAGGGAGGCGTAAAACCCAACCACTGAGAGCAGCTAAAGCCATGCTGAGCTTTAAAGGGAGTAATTTGAGCTACTGTAACAGCACTACGCAGCTGGGATAGAGCGTCCTGGTTAATGGCAGATAAAGAAAAACCTTTGGAAGGAGAAACAGTGGGAATGTGTTTCAGTACCTAGACTAATTTTTGCTGAACTAATTTTTCAGCCTCATATAATCTCTTTGTTTAGCATTTTGGTTTACTGTGCAGAGAAGCATAGCTTTTGCATGTAAAGCGCACTTTGTCAATAAATGCACTATATGCATCAGTTTTTATGTATAATATCTTTTGGAAAGTGGTGGAATTAAAGTCACCAGATAGCTATACAAAAAAATAACATCTTTATTTATGAATGCCTATTTATTTATTTATTTATTCACTATTTATTCACCTATTCCTAATCTGGAATAACCATGGATTCCTGAAGGGTGTAGAACATGACCCAGATTTAATACTAATGTAAGAAAGAGCTTAAGGAGGCTTGATAGTTAAAATGAGAAATGTCGGTGGTTAACATTAGATGATTCTCTTTGTTGTCTTAGTGTGACCAGGCATAAAAACTTCTAATGATAACTTACTGAACTACTATACATTCACATTTGTTATAAACATGATAGATGTGCAAGAAATATGATGTTTAGTTTAACAACACTGCTTTGCATGGACCTGCACTGGTTACTTTCTTCCTAAGGTACCTGTGGTATAATAGGGGTTGAACTATACCATGAAATTGTGAGCCTCCAAAGAAGATCCAATTATTGTTCATGGTTATATTAACTGGCTATTTAGAATGTTGTATGTTAATTTTCATAGTAAGGAAGATTAGTGCAATCATGTTTTCCTTTGCTAAGGAATGCTGATGCATACCTACCAGGCTGTTCACTCTTTCTGTATTGCTGAACAGGGTTTTGAGACACAGAGGACACTTCGGCAATGTCTCATTGATCTGGCAGCTGTTTGATAATGGCTCTGCATTGAGGCCAGGAGAAGAGTTCTCCGAAACTCAGGGCACTGTGTGCTTCATGGATGGTGAAGGATCAAAGCCAATAACACTCCATGCTATTTCAGATGGAATTCCTGAATTCAATGAATTTTACCTTCTAAAGTTGGTGAATGCCTCAGGTATTGTCTTCCATATCACCATTCTCTTCATATCTGGTAGGAAACAATTCTGTTTAATCAATGAAAAAGAAACCAGCCCTGGAGAAAGCTTTGCCTTAAATCATGTCTTGATAACCTATACTTTTCCGGTAAGGTTTTAGGCTTTATTTTTCATTTAATCTTAATTTACATGTATGAATGCACTCAGTTCCTGAATTACTTTTACACACATTTTGGTGATCTGACCTTTAAGAAGGATACCTCTTGGGGTTTCAGGCATGTAGATCTTCATGTAGCTAAAGACAAAATAAAGCTATTAAAGGCTATGCATGTCTATCATAATGCAGGCTGGTTGGCTTGTTTGCCTTTTTTTAGAGGAGGCAAAACACTAATAATCACTACTTCATATGACTTCAATTACAACTGCTACAGGTCTTCTACTGAGCAGAGTTCCACATCTGCTGGACTTGCTCCACTTCAGGACTATTTATATCCTATGCCCAGATACAACTGAAAATATGCATTCACCTTTTCTGCATGTGAAATCCATATGTGTGTACAGAAGATCTCCTACTCATCATAGGTAGATCACTGCGCACTTTGAACATGGAGGCTCTACATTCAAATCATGACCTTTGTCATGAATTCCTGCTGTGCAGAAATAGATGACTAGTGGGAGTACTTGGCAACAGATTTAATATACAATTTTTTACTGATTTTTCAAGGTATCTCTGCTTCTGTTTCAGAGGCACTGGGACCTAATTTTACCATTCCAAGATCTGTGTACGTCTTGGAGTAGTATGAAAACGGGGTCATTCAGAAAAGTTAGAGCAAGCCTGTTTTAGATGAAAGAGAAATGTGGGTTTTACAGTTGAAAAGTAACATACTGCTTTGTCTTATGTGAAAATCATCACTTCAGTGTTTTAAAAACAAGGCAGTTAAATCACATTATTCTTAAATCAGAACATTTTCTAGGAGTTCAGAGGCTTGTTTTTAGGCAATTTATGTTTTAAATATATTTTATTGGAAAAACTTTTAAGTACTTAGTAACTTTATTCAGACTGTGTTTTTTGAAATCAGCTTTTAACTTTTACTCTAACTTTCATTGTATAGGTGGGACTCCTGGTCTTGGTGGTCAGTTATCCAAAACAAACCTTGTGGTAACCGTGATGATCCCATTCAATGATGACCCTTTTGGAGTCTTTGTCATAGACCCAGAGAACCAGGACAGAGAGATAGTGGAAGATGTTATTTCTGAAGATGATCTTTCCTATATTACAGACTTCACCATTTGGAGACAACAAGGCACCTTTGGTGTTGTCCGTTTAGGCTGGGAAATACTGTCTAGTACATTCCAAGATGGACTACCAGCAATGATAGACTTCTTGTTGTTGGGATCATTTCCAAGTTCAGTACAATCCCAGCCTCACATGAGACGTCATCACAGTGGAACAGATGCTTTGTATTTCAGTGGAAAAAAGGATGCCTTTGGAATTATTGGTCCAGAATACCCATACAATGGAAATACTGCAATAACCAATTTTACATTTTCAGTGTGGTTAATTC
The DNA here is from genome assembly GCA_013389865.1 of Piaya cayana. Lineage (NCBI taxonomy): Eukaryota > Metazoa > Chordata > Aves > Cuculiformes > Coccyzidae > Piaya > Piaya cayana. Next base: position 7,056 of record WAAB01021933.1, read on the forward strand.
CTAACATCAGTACTGATGGTTATATAATTGAAAAGGATGATGATAATGGGACCTTGTATTACGGCATGAAAATCCAAACAAATGAGTCCCATGTTTCTGCAGTACTTCACTATACAGCATTCGGATCCAATATGACATACGTGGCTAAAGCAGCGGTCCTGAAGTATCTGGATGAAAATACTTGGGTTCACCTTCTGATTACTCTGGATGAAGGTATAATTGAATTTTACATGAATGGAATTCCACTTGTGGGAGGAATGAAAAGCCTTAAAGGAGAAGCAATTGCTGATGGTGAGCCAATAGCCTGCATTTTTTTCCTTATGTATAGTTGTGTAGAGAAATGTAGAGTTTCTCCTTATGTAGAAGAGCATGCAAAATACTGAAATACTATCTGAAAAGTTAATTGAAAAGAACAGTAGACAATTCTGAAGGCTATCCAATAGCATGTGTAAATTAGAGCTGTAAAAGTTCCAGCCCATTCAGAACTGTAACAAAGCTTGGACTGCAATAATTTGAAAATAAATGAACAATTTATAATTGTATTTATAGATGTATGCTTATCATGTATACATTCAGTTGTATATATTTGCATTTAATAACTTCAGTAAGATTTATAGCACTGTAGCTGAGAAAGGATTGTTTTCCTCTCAGATTCTGAAACAAAATTTCCTTCATTATCTTGCAAGCAATAGAATTTTTCAGGGTATATATTTGCTTTAATCGTTATTTGCATGGTATGTTAAAATTATGGCCCTGAGTTTAGTAGTATCCAAAGAACATTAGCAATTGTGTCTTAGTTTCTCTAACTGGATAGTCTCAGATGTGATTTTAGTCCTAGGTAATGGGCATTCACTCTGAACAAGCACAGCACTGACCAGAGAAGTAACAGAACAACTGTTTATAAAGCAGGATATTATGTAATTGGAATACATTTCTATTTACACTTCCTTCTGATGTTTCCCACTATTCTACATGCTTTTTTTTTTTGTCTTGTACATCTTCTCCATCCTATTTCCTTTCTCTCTCTCACCATCAGTTTCACATGCTTTCTTTGTTGGGGCTAGGCAGTGAATGATTGTAAAATTCTTGAATGCAGTGTCCTTTGTGTAGCTGCAGAAGGACAATTAAGAAAGATACATTGGTGTTAAATGCATATACATCTATATATATCTATGTACGCAAACACAGAGTGAGAACAGAAAGGAGATTTCATTAATTGCATAGAGCAATAAAATGGTTTATGTTGGAAGGTGACTTAAAAGATCATCCAGTTCCAATGTCCTGCCATGGGTAGGAACACATTCTACCAGACCAGGTGGCTCAAGGCCCCATCCAGACTGGCCCTGAACACCTCCAGGCATGGGGCAGTCACAGCTTCCCTGGGCAACCTGTGCCAGTGCCTCACCATCCTCTTTGTGAAGAATTTCTTCCCAATGTCTAATCTGAAACTTCCCCCTTCCAATTTAAAGCTGTTCCCCCTCATGAGTCTCTTCCAACCTGGTTATTCTATGATTCTATGATCCTGTTGCTCCATGCCCTTGTAAAAAAGTCCCTCCCAAGCTTTCCTGGAGCCCCTTTCAGTACTGGAAGGCTGCTATAAGGTCTACCCAGATCCTTCTCTCACAGTCTGGCCTCATAGCAGAGGTGCTTCAGCTCTCTTATCATCTTCATAGCCTTCTTTGGACCCATTCTAATAGTTCCATATCCTTATGCTGGAGGTTCTTGAATGGGACACAGGACTCCAGATAGCCATCACGAGAGTGTAGTAGTGGGAGAGAATCTCCTCCATCACCCTGCTGGCCATGCTTCTTTGAATGCAGCCTGGGATATGGTTGGCCTTCTGGATTGTGAGTGCAAATTGCTGGTTCATATCAAGTTCTTTATTTCTCCCTGTAAATTTCAGTGGTTAAAGTCTGGAATAAAGTAATGCCTCTGCAGGTAATAATTTCCATTTGACTTGTGGTGTTCTAGTTATGAAAGGATTTCCCTCTCCCTCAGTTTCTAAAACAAAGTTGTATGAAATGCAGTAATGCTTTTTTTGCTAGAAGGATGTGTGTGTGTTATAAATTTTCTGTATTAGCAGAGAAGGCATTTATTCTGTCTGGAGATACAAGCACAAGTTAAGCATTTCCTCTCTGTTAAATGCTCTGCTCACACAATGGTGAACCTGGTTTTTCTCACCATCCTCTGCCTCATGCCCTGGGACTGTTACCCACTGCTGTTGTTGTTCATCTCTAGCACTGATTCTCAGTGTCATATATATGACAATACATTCAAGAGCAGAGTTCCTTCCAATACCAGAAAACAGCTGTAAGGAAGAGAGATCTATGTGGTTTAGTGCAATAAGAGTATGAGCTACCAGCTTGGTGTATTTGTGAAAAAAAGAAGCTGCAATACCATGATTTACTGAGTAAGATAATTGTTTGGAGGCAAAGAACTATTAATGATTTTGAAAAAAGCATTTGCAGTTCGGTGTACATTTCTGAACTCAGTATTTCCAGTGCATTAGGGCTTAAGAGAGGTGAAATGGGGTCTGCTTAGCAAAACAAATGCTGAGAGGGGTTGGGAAGTTCTTTCTGAAGGAAAGAGAGAGGTTTTCCAGTCTCTCAAAAATCAGGAATGGTGACAATGTGCTGGTAGAACTAGTACCACGAAAAATCTTTTCTGGGATGGAATTGTTCGGCCTGTCACGATCTGCCTTTAGCTCTGAGGTGAGGCTAGAGGAACATCCTGAGTTTGCATTTCAACTTCAACATGATTCCTAATTCAGAGGTAATAAACACTTTAAAATTGATTCTTAACAAGTGCAGCTATTCAGTTGCAGGTTTATTGCTCTAAAGAATTTTAATAACATCAGGAATATTATTATTTCCTTCTCAGGCCCAGGTATAGTGAGAATCGGAGCAGGAATCAATGGCAGCAGTAGGTATACAGGGTTAATGCAGGATGTAAGACTTTATGAGCGCAAATTGACCCGAGCAGAGATCTATGAACTCCATGCAACTCCTGCAAAAAATGATGTTTACCCTGTCTCTGGGTATTTGGAGTATCGGCAAGGAGAGACCAACAAATCATTCATTGTATCTGCAAAGGATGACAAAGAGGAAGAAGGAGAGGAGTTATTCATCCTAAAACTCATCTCTGTGTGTGGTGGAGCTCGGATTTCACAAGAAAACACCACGGCAAGATTAAGAATACAAAAAAGTGATAATGCTAATGGTTTATTTGGTTTCACTGGATCATGTATTCCTGAGGTAAGGTGGGGAAATTATGGACACAACAAAATTGATGGTAATACCAATTGACCTGGAAGGGACCTTGACTTTACAGTTACTTTTTGTAGTGTAACAAAGATTTCTAGAATTTGGGAATGTGTAAATTCTGTTAATACACCCCTAATCTCACAGGCATTTGCAATATAATCTTAAACAATCATCCTGAAGTATTTTTTTGATAAGAAAATAGATTTTATTACATAAACTGAAGCCTGAGATTTAGTTATGATAGAAAAATTTTTTTTCCTCTACTTCTGTTACATCTGAGACTGGGTTATCAACTGAAATATATGACTTAAATTTCTTTTTTGGGGAATGCCTTCTTACAAAGATTTTTATTTTATTTTTGTCATATGATGTACTTGACAGAATTTTACTGTTGGTAACATGACCACAAGGTGAGGTGCATTCTTCATAGAATCATAGAACTATAGAGTGGTGAGGGTTGGAAGGAACTTTAAAGCCCATCCGGTTTCAACCCTCGGTCATGGGCAGGAACACCTCCTCCTGGATCAGGTTGCTCAAAGCCCCATCCAACCTCACCTTAGAATCATAGAATCCCTAGGTTGGAAAAGACCTTTGGGATCATCAAGTCCAACTCTACCTGTCCACTACTAAATTGTATCCTTAAGCACTTTGTCTACCCATCCTTTAAATACCTCCATGGATGGTGACTCACTCACCCTGCTGGGCAGCCTCTGCCAGTGAACAACTCCTGAGATGGGAAAGTCACAGCTTCTCTGGGCAGCCTGTGCCAGTGCCTCGCAAAAAAAAATTCTTTGTTATATGTAATCTAAATCTCCCTTTTTTCAGCTTAAATCCAACCCCTTCTTGTCCTGTCCTTGCACTCCATGATAAAGAGCCCCTCCCCAGCTTTTCTGTAGGTGTATTTCACAATGATTTTCTCTCATAAGTTATAGGGCATAAATTACATTTTAATTTAGTTGATATTAACTGTGCATTTCTCTTTTCTCAACCATTAAATTGTTCTTTGTTGGCAGCCACCATATGTGCAATGTATAAACTTACTCCTTGTTTGTGGAAGATTGAAATAAACATAATTAATTTTTACTTCTATCATCAATGATGAGGGACCAAGACAGGATATCTCCTCCTGTTGGTACTGGAATATTTTGGAAAACAAGTTTCAGAATGCTTTCCCATTTGGCATCTCTTATGACCTTTTAATTACATTCTTACTAACTGAAGTGCTTATGATGTGTTTGAAAGTGACTGTCTTGCCTGAGAGATACTGGTTTTCAATTGGGTTCAGCTTGCTCTCTGTGTGCCTGCCATATGCTGTGATAACAGATTCCCTCAGTTTCAAATGCCACTGATAATACTGCAATGACACAGATCATCAGCCAACCATGAAGCAAAATTAAACATTTATATGCCACGTTAATTGTTTTGCATTTTTCTTACGTCCATTTCAACAGGAAAATATTAGAGATCTCAGTGAAGGTGCAGATATACAGCATTGTTTTATTAGTGGTTTCATTGCTTTATGTGGATGCCTGTCTACAAGGCAGCTGAAAGCATATGCAGTAGCTGCAGTGCATTATCCAGCAGATCTGAAATTTATCCAACATATAAGATAGACTTTCTGGCAATTTTCAAACAAAACTCTTTTCTATTTTAGTTCTAAGATCATAATTTTCTCAAATAATGGTCAGTATCAACACCTACTTTGTTCCAAATATGTGAAACTGTTGCTGCTGAAGTAATGTTCTTTGTAAAGAATTGCAAAGAGAGATGTTTCAAAATTTCTGCAATGATAATATATAGTTTAATTCTGTAGGTACATATAGCTTAATTTTAATGTATCTGATTTTCTTTTCCCCAGAGTGTTTCTAATTGTGGAAAAGTGGAAACCAAATCTTTCTTTAAATTATTGTAATGATAATTTAAAAAATGACATTATTACAAACCCATCTTTTCAGTTATGTATGACAATATATTGATTCTATCTTTGACATGTTATTTGGGGGAAAAAATAGTGTGTAAAACAAACCACAGAGTCTAGTTATTGGCTTCCCTTCATAGTCCTCAAGGTGATACTAGAAGCTGTTGCAAATTCCACTAAGACTGTTCTGACCACCACTACTTCATAAGAGCTGAAAGTAACATAATGGCATTTTTTTCCTGTACATTTGCCTACCATTAGAGAATTACATGGTTTGTATTTATTGCTTTCATTTCCTTTGATAATAACATTTTAATTTCTTGCTTGCTTCCAGATTGCTGATGAGGGTTCCACTATGTCCTGTGTTGTGGAGCGTACAAGGGGAGCCCTGGACTACGTGTATATAAATTACATTGTCTCACAGGTTGATTCCACTGGCATGAGTTACCCTGTAACAGATTTTTCTAACAGCAGTGGTACTATCACATTCCTTCCTTGGCAGAGATCAGAGGTAAACCTTACCTTCCTATTAATTATTCACCCCATCCTTTGCAAACCTGCTGGAAAATACCTTCTGAGGATGCTTGGTTGCTTTGCATACAAGAGGGTATTTCCTTCACATGCTTTTGTCACATTTTGCAGAGGTTTTTTGCATCCATGACAACTATCAAGTGATATGGTAGATGCTTATAGTTCTGCATCTTGGTACAGCGGTCACCCTTTCTGCTTGTATGTTTGAATACACATAACATATGAGGTGTGTTTACATATATTTGTAATTTAGATTTGTGTATATCTCTATATACATTTGAAGCGTAGACAGTCCTGGGTTGAAATAATGCATCTAGCTACTTTTGAAATTGGTAAACGATCAGGTTTTGATCTGAGTTTTGGAACTTAAGGTTGATGTCCACATCAATTAAATAGACAGCAGTGAAGTTCACTTTTGTCTTGCAACAGTACGTTCCATCCCTGTTGCTTAATCTGTTTCTATGAGTTCAATCCTGATGCACAACACAGGAATTTCATGTTTGTTTGAAGAAAAGGAAAGGGACCACAATACTGTAGGAATTAATGAATGTTTTCTATTAGTGCTTGTAAAACAGGAAGGGTGATTTTTTTAGAAAATGGTGTCCTCAATTTCACTTTTGTCACTCTGCTGAAGTCTGTATGGAAAGGTTGAAATCCACAATACTATTTGAAAAGATCCCAGTGGCTCCACTAGAACTGTGGGTCTGGCCCCAGTTAAACAACATAAGTGATTAGAGCCTGGAAAAAGCTTGTGATATCTTAAAACAGTTTGCTGTTGTTCATGTAGCTTTAATTCTCCATTGAAACATATCACTGGTTGCATTCAGTCATGTCAAGCAAAAATTTCCAAAGCTTTTCTAGTCCAGCATCATGGACAAGGCCTGCCTAGTAGCAGAAAAAGGCTGGCCTACCTTTTTTGCCACTGTTATGTTGCCCAATTAAGTGTCTGGACACAGAGGATTTAATGGGAATGGCCCTAAGGAACAGACTGGGAGCAGTTACTCTTCAAGTGAGATATCCTAAGAGACTTCCCATTGACGTTTGTAAGCTACTCATTACCATGCCTCTAAATACAATTGGCTGCTTAGACCTTTTCTTCTACATGTTTTTCCAATCATATCACAATGTGCAGAAAGCTGGAGTTATCTGAGGTCAATATGTTAGCCTCTGCAGAGCAGGTAATGCTGATTAATTGTGTGATCTGCACTGTCAAGTGTCAGGTGGCACAAAACTCTTGGGTTTTCTTGCTCTCTATATTGGATTAATCACTATAATATCTCTTCAGAAGCTCAATTTCTTCAAGATTTTGAAATCTATCAGAGATTCCAGTATTAATACACACAATTTAAACTGTGCTTACGTAGATAATAAATACTAGGTAGATAATAAATCCTTGCTTGGTTATATGTTTGTCAAATTTGAAGCACTTAAGAAAATATGCCTTCCATCTCTTTCAGCTTGGTAAAGCTCTTTTTGGCATGCAAATTCTAAGCATAAAATATTATCCTAGAAATTAGGTTAAATTATGCAGAAAGCAAAAAATGTTGTCTACATTACTTACATAACTATACAGCAGCTGACTGGATAATGAAATAATTTGAAGAGTTAAGCAGGGTCATAAAACTCATAAGTGATGTATGTTGCACAGTTTGATTTCTCCGTTATTTGATCCTTCTCTAGGTCTTAAATTTGCATGTAATTGATGATGACATTCCGGAGCTAAACGAATATTTCCGTGTGACATTAGTCTCTGCAGTGTCTGGAGATGGAAAACTAGGTTCAACTCCTACCAGTGGAGCAAGTATAGATCCAGAAAAAGAAACTACTGATATCAGCATCAAAGCCAGTGACCACCCATATGGTAACAAGGATGGAGATAATGTAGTTTTCTTGCAGATTCTTGGATAGTTACCATGGATAAAAACTTTGCTTAGGCTTGATAGTTGAGGAAGAAATGCCAAGTGTTCCACTTTATCTATCTTGAGATTAACTCATAATTTTATACAACAGTGAAAGCTAGTGCCCTGACAGACAAGATGAGCAACCATCTGCTCCCAGGACTGCATTCCTGTCTGGTTGAGGGAAGGGGTTGTCCCAATTTTCTCTGCACTGATGTGGCCCCACCTTGAGCACTGGGTGCAGTTTTGGGTACCACAGTGTGAAAAGGATCTAAAGCTGCTAGAGAGTGTGCAGAGGAGGGCACAGAGCTGGTAGAGGGTTTAGAGGGGAAGTCATGTGAGGAGTAGCTGAAGTCACTTGGTATGTTCAAATTGGAGAAGAGGACACTGAGGGGAGACCTCATCACAGTTCACAGGTTCACAGCTCACAAGGGGAGGAGGAGGAGGAGCTGATCTCCTCTCTGGTGACCAATGATAGGACTGAGGAAATAGCAGGACAATGTGCCAGGGGAGGATAAGGTTGGATATTAGGAAAAGGTTCTTCACCCAGAGGGTGGTGGAGCACTGGAACAGCTTTATCAGAATGCAGTCATGGCACCAAGCCTGACAATATTCCAGAAGCATTTAGCCAGTGCCCTCAGACACACAGTGTGAATGTTGGGGTTGTTGTGTGCAGGAGCTGAACTTCATGATCCTTGTGGGTCCCTACCAACTCAGGACATTCTATGGTTCTGTTCTTGAGAATATGACAGAGTCATCAAACTGCCCTTACCAAACAGGCAATGATTGCCTTCTGAGAGCAAATAAAGGTGACATGTAGTTTGTTCTCCACAGATGAAAATTCTTGACAAAGAGGGACATTTATGCATGCTTGTTATACCAACAAGGACCCAATGCCGTGACATATTGAAGGTCTTTTGGGAACAGCTGAATTAGTTGTTCTGCTGTGGCTTTATCAAGTCTGATAGGGATATCAGTGAGAGAGGGGAAGGTACACAGCATATTGTTGGAAATATGATTGAGACATAAGGACGGATCAGTAATTGATCTTTTATTTCATAGTTGCTGAATGTAATTATTATTAATAATATAGTTTGATTTATTATCATAATTTAAATTTAATGTGAGAAGCTATGTAAATAGGACTTCTTGTCTGCTAGGTCTACTGCAGTTCTCAGTGGGGCCACCTCCTCAGCCAGGTGATGAAATGATTCTGCCAGCCTCTGCTGTACCCCATATTACTGTTAAAGAAGAAGTTGGACATGTCAGGTTACTGGTAGTTCGTGCACAAGGCCTTCTTGGAACAGTTCTGGTAGAATATAGAACAGCACCGCTTACAGCTTTCAGTGCTAAAGATTATCAGGTATGGCCCTTGCCAAGGTGTGTAATTAATTTAGAATGTAATTAGAATTATTTGTCCCAGAGACAGACTTCTGTTGGAGTCTTTTAGCCCAGCTATGATTATTTTCACAGAAACACTTTGATTTACCTGGTGATGTGATACATGAATGTGTAATATTTACTTTAAAATTATATACCACTGTGTGACTTTCACTTCCTTTCCGTGCAGCATGTTGTATTTCCTAGAAAAGGCTCTGGTTTTGCTTTTCATTTATTCTTAAGAGAATAGTCAGTGCAACAAGAAGGGATATCTGCTATTTTTACAGAGTATATAAAACTTTATATGAGCATGCACCTTCCTGTAAAGGTTAAAAATATATTTTCATGTACCAGGACTTGTATGTGTTGAATAAAATAACCTGCACATAGCTGTATCTGCTTTTCTAACTGATATTTGTGCAGAAAAACCTAGATAGATGCAGATGCTCGTAGTTCTGTGATTTAAGATGCCTGTTTCTCATAACAAATATTCAGCAGAACTTTTAAAAACTTAAGTGAAAATGAATAGATATTTTGACACAGACAAAAAAAAATCAAGGTCTTGTTTCTTTTTTCTTATAAAAATGCAATTCTGATGAAATCATTACACTTGGACAGAAATGTTAAGAGCTTTCATATTACAGGCTGTTGCAGGGACACTGGAATTCCAGCCAGGAGAAAGATTCAAGTACATTACCATTAACATCACTGATAATTCTGTTCCTGAATTAGAAAAGACATTTAAAGTGGAGCTGTTGAACCCAGAAGGAGGAGGTAAGGCATGTATATCAATAAATTTGCTGTATTTTCATGATATCTACTCATCCTTTAAAATCTCAAACTTTCCTAGGAGTGCTCTTTACATGTTGTTTCCAAAGATAAGCAAACACACTCACATCCCTTAGAAAGATGTAATTTTTATTAGGCTAGAACTGTTCTTCAGATGTTTTTAATCATCGCTGGAAACTATGAAATCCTGAAGAAAACATATTATCATGCTTTTAGGTAATTTAAGGGCGTTTTCTGCTTTTCACATTACATAATTTCATGGTTTGTAATGAAAATCAAAATAATGTAAAAAATGAATCAATGTAAGTCTTTTTAAGAGAAATGGTCAATATTCATAAAGTATTTAGGGCTAAACAGCCAAAGTGGGGTTTTTTATCTGCCGCTTTAGTGAAATCAGAAAAATTGCAACTTCAGTCCTTTCATGTATGTGGACTTTTTGATCAAATTGTTGTAATGTTAATCAAACATTTCTTTTTACATTTTCTCTTTTCTTTAATCAGAAAACTTACAGTTAACTTCAGTAACTCAATAGGCAGACACTGTCTTAACACAAAACCTCTTTTGTTTTTTACAACACTCTTGCAAACACAAAACTTAAGGTAAAGTCTCCATTAGGTAAGATTTCTGCAGATTTTTCCAACTTTCTGAAACGTTTTCCATTTGTAAGAAAATATTAGAATAAGAGAGTTTGGAGGGATTTATCCCCTGCTTTTTTGATTCACATTTCCAGTTTCTCCATAACAGACCTCATTTGAGAATGAGAAAGGAGAAATCAAAAGAGGGTACAGAAAGAGGGAAGGAAAGAAAAAACAAAGATTTTGTTATTTCTTTCTTTCAGACTCCCCTTGCTATTTCCAATGTCGTATATTAAATAAGAGGTGATATATGCAATACTTTTTCTGGCTTTTATCAGAAATCCTCTATACTTCCATATCCAAAATCAATGCCTTCCTAGAATACTTTTCTCTCCTTTTCTGTTGTCCAGAAATGTTTAAATTACTTTCTGCTTTCTCTTTATTTATAAATGTATATATGTGTGTATATATCTGTATGTCTGTCATCTTAAAGTTGCTGAGCTGTTTAGAAATGATGACAGTGGTAGTGGTGATGGGAACATGGATTTCTTCCTTCCAACTGTCCATCAACATGGTAAGAATTTTCTATTAATCCTCTTTTTTTTATTGCTAACGGTAATAGCCTTCATAAATTACTGTACTGGCACAACTTGTCATAGTTACACTGAACGTAATTTAAAAAACATCGGATTGTATGCTTTGAAAAGTGTTTTATGTTACTTGAGTTTTCTGCATGTCAAAAATACTAAGGAAAAGTAAACTGTGTTGGATTTTTTAAATTAATGTTTTGATTGTTTTTCATTTTATCTCTTTAAGCTTGTATTTTTGTACTGACATAAAGAAAACAAAGATAATTTAATTCTGTGAAAATATAAGTAATTCTAGTGAATTAAACTCTACAGACCTGAAAATGTTATTTGAGCACCCATCATCCAAAGCGAGTAATTTATTCACCTGTTACAGCCTGATTTTCAACTTTCAGTTTGGATCTGAGAAAAAAACAGTGGTTTAGCCACTTTTTTTTTTCCCCCCAGCTTTCTGGGTTCTTTTAGAAGTACTGTTTCCCTTTTCCTTTTTTCCAGAAATGGTTTTCCCAAATGCCAGGCTCTTTATCTCCTTGAGCAAGTTCTCTCACCCAAGACAGTCTTTTTAGTAATAAGATTTACCAGACCTGTTTTTTCCTCTTAGCTTTTTGTTTGAGTTTATGTGCAGATGAGACCTGCATTCATCTGTACTTTCTTCTTACACTGTGGTTTACCACATAACTCCTCACCATCCTAAATTCTGCTCCATTTTAAGTCATTAAATTTGTAACATTATTCTTTTTCCTTCCTTAAAATATTAGTATTTTTAATGTTTTTATTGTGCAGTTCCATAGAAAGGCTTCCAAGATTGCATTATTGAAAGTCAGTTTCTTATCCATGTCAATAATTATTATTCATTTCCAAACACCAAAGACAAAACCGCATGGATACTCCAGTCATTCTCTCCTGTGTGCTTTTTGTAACATATTACTTTGGTTGTTTTTTTCATGTAAGAAAGATGATAGGAAAAATAACCCCTTTTTAAAATTGCACTTAACAGCCAGCTTGGGAATTGCATCCCACATCCTTGTGACGATTGAGGCTTCTGATGATGCTCACGGTGTATTTGAGTTCAGTGCTGAGTCACTCTCGGTAAATGGAACTGAGCCAGAGGATGGAGACAGCAATATTGTGCTGCAGGTTAGAAGGATTTGATTCTCATATTCTTGTGAAGTACTCTTTTGTCTCTGCTTTTAGTGAATGTTCTGCAATTTTACTTAAGTCTGAAGGGCTGATAACTTGACTTTTTTTTATACATGCCTGTTTTGCGATTTCATAGTGAATTTTCTAATATGCATCATTCATCTTGAAGGCCAAATGATAAAAGTAACATCCACAAGTTTAAAATTACTTCTACTTATTTACATGCGAGACAACACTATTTTAAAATACCAGTTTTTATAAAACAAACATGGCAAAGCTGAGATAATAGAGATTATGCTGCTTTTTTAAACATTAGTTTATTTTTAACCCATCAGTGCCTTTGCTTTATTCCGTCCTATATTTGTATGTTCTGTCTTTCTCATAGCACAAAAATATGTAAGTCTTTGCATTTCACACTTAGGTTTTGAGAACTCGTGGAGCTTTGTCTCAAGTGATGTTACACTGGATCTTAGTCTGTGACTTAACTGAAGACCTGGTCTCTACATATGGGAATGTAACATTTGATGTTGGTCAAGTGAGAGCAAATATTACAGTACAGGTTTCTCCTGATGAGGTTCCTGAATTGGATAAGGTGTTTTCAGTTTTGATCGTCAATGTCTCCAATGGCCGTCTTGGAAATCATACCAATGCGACATTAACTATTTTAGCTAATGATGACCCATATGGAGTCTTCATCTTTTCTGAGCAAAACAGACCAATAAAAGTTGAGGAAGAAAGAAAAAATATTTCCCTGACCATAGTGAGGTGTGGTGGTCTCCTCGGGACAGTGATGGTAACATACAGAACTATTGGAGATGATGAAAAGCCACCTTTTCTTCCACCTGATGTTGTTAGAGCAATAGAGGGAAAAGACTATGTACCCATAACGGGCTACGTGATCTTCACAGCCAATGCAAGTGAGGCCACAATTTCTTTACCTATTTTGGATGATAATGATCCCGAGAGGTCTGAATCTGTTTTTGTGGAGCTAAACAGTATTGCTTTGATTGAGAAAGCACAGGATCGGCCAAGTAAGTATCTTACAAATGTAAAAACCTATAGTTTAAATGTGAGGGCTAGTTTTTCTGTTTCATCAGATAAAATGGAACAAGTTAAATGATAATAAACTTCTACCTCTGCCAAACCATGCATGGCTAAGAAATCTTTGAGTTACCTGCTTTGTGTGCTATTGGCATGGATTTCCTCTAGCACAACATTTTGTCAGGGATAAATGAGCATTTCTTTACCACTTTTCAGTCACATTTATTCAAGGTCTTTCATGCCTATTATGTTACAGCATTGATTTTGTGCATTGACATATTGTCATCTAATGTTGTTTCTGTAAATTACAGTATTAAGAAATAACTAAGCTTGTTTTGCTTATTGAAAACCCAAAAAGTCTTTTGAAACCAAAGTGGTATAGAATTACGGTCACAGCCACATTGCATTTGTTTAAGTAGAATGTTTGCTTCACCTGTCATTCAGATACAATCAGATTAGTACAGCCTGATTTGTGCTTCAAAGATTCTTCATGTCTTTAACTGCTGCCCTTCTCCTGACCCTCCCCCTGATTAATCTTCATGTTAAAGGAAGCTTCAAATATAATTCTGCTGAGAGACTGAAATGTAATTTATGTTTCATCATAGCAAGTGTAAAACTGAAGTTGTCCTGAACCTGTAGTGATCTTATTGCTGGCTTGCAGACAAGCAAACAAACAAGTAAATAAATGCTTTCACAGTACCTCAGCTCTTAAAAATAATTATGGCTCATATAATCCACAGCACGGCAGAATATTAAGGTTTTATTTTAAAAAAAATTGATGTTTTTTTTTTGCCATAATCTAATTCAAACTTCAAAAGTATGTCAATGAAATTTATAGTTACACCTTGTCCATTCTAAAAAGGATAAGTTTTTTGAAAGCTAGCAGCAACTAACAACTGAACTCACATGTATGCCTATGAACTCCATTTCCGTAGACAGCAAGAATTGCAGGCACCCCTTCTCACTATGTTGTCTTTGTGTTGCAGTTGTAAATTCTCCTCGACTTGGATCAGTGGGTGAGACAATAGCTCATGTAATTATCAATGCCAATGATGATGCTTTTGGAACACTTCAGCTTTCAGCTTCAACTGTGCGAGTTCCTGAAAATTATGTTGGACCAATCATTAACGTTACCAGAACTGGGGGGATTTTTGCAGATGTTTCTGTGAAATTTAAAGCTATGGCAATAACTGCAACAGCTGGTAAGATGTCAGAACAGCAGAATAATGCAGTGTTAAAGGAGAAAGAGCATACTTTGAGCAGTCAAAGTCTATTGAATGCAGTATTGTAAAACTAGTGAAAAAAACCAGTGGTGACACATTTACCAACTGTGCTTAGCAAAGAAGAATGATAGAACCGTAGAATCACAGAATGGTTTGGGTTGGAAGGGATCTTAAAACCCATCCAGTCCCAACTTCTGGGCCATGGGGAGGGCCACCTCCCACTGGATCAGAGGCTCAAAGCCCCATCCAACCTGGCCTTGAACACCTCCGGGGATGGGGCAGCCACCACTTCCCTGGGCAACCTTGGCCAGAGTCTCACCACCTCATTGTGAATCCAGGACCTATAGAAGTGAAAATCCATCAGCTTTTAAAAAGTACCAGGGCATCATCACTGAACAACCTAGCAGGAAAAATGAGTGAAGGAATTTGGTTGATTGTTCGCCTTCTAGCCCACCACATCTTCAAAAAAAGAAAATAAATATAAAAAAATATAGTATATGTAGCTCCTATTTAGTCCTGGTACGCATATAAACCTGGCATGTTGTTTAGGTGAGTTTATTTGAGAGGAAGTGAGAGCTGAGGACTCAGCTGTAAAACAAACATACAAAATCAAATCCCTAAAAAGACTGGAACTTGCAGAATTGAGAGGTTAAGTCCTCCAGTTGGTCCCTGCTGTACAGAAATTACATAAGGAAAGATGCAGTCTTATGCAACATGCAGGGTCAAAACCACTTAGACAGTGATGAATCAAACCTACTGTATTTCCACTATGTCCAAGGCTGAATAGGTGGGTAGTGCAAATTCTGAGAACTGTTATATCAGTTTCTTTTTATCTAACAGACTATTCTAAATGAATGTGTAGGGAGATTGATGTCAGAGAATGCTTTCAACCATGTTCTGAAGCAAAGCCATTATCTGTGTATCATAATTGTTCATACATAAAATCTTAGAGACAAGTTCGGCTGAAGTGAGATCAACACACAAAATGTGCCCTTCACTAAAATCTGCTTTGACAAAGGTGCTTTTGTTCACTTTTTGTCTTGGAAGAAGCCAGAGAGCAATCAGAAGTAAAAGACAGTAACATCTCCGTAGTATGACTTTATCAATTGAAGGCAATAGTGAACCATTTGTAACCATCTCTTGATCTAACAGTGCAATCTCTGTTTTGTCCAAGCCAAGTTTTATTTTAATCCATCCCGATATCTAAAAGGCAATGGGAAATACAAAAGACTATGTTGTTTTGGTTTGAAGATGAGGAAAAGAACCATAAAAACATGAAGCAAGGCATGTGTAAGCAAAAAGAGAAATATTACTGATGAACCCATAATGTATTAATATTTTTTATTGTTTGTTTGTTTTTTTTTAAATCTAGGGGAGGACTACAGTGTAGCCTCATCGGATGTTGTATTACTAGAAGGGGAAACAAGTAAAGCCGTGCCAGTTTATATAATTAATGATATAAATCCAGAAGTTGAGGAGTCATTTTATGTTCAGCTGCTGAATCAAACAACAGGAGGAGCCTTGCTTGGTTCTTTGACAAGGGCAATTATAACCATTGAGGCTTCTGATGATCCATTTGGATCATTTGGTAAATGAGTTTTGTGTATTTACTCTCTTATCTTCAAATGTGTATTGCAGATTTGTGGGTGAGTTGTTACTGAGCAATTGAATAACACTTTCAGAAAACCAAGAGGCAGCCTAGATGAAGATGGAAAAGCAAGAGATCATATAAACTCAATTAAAACATAGTTTAATAAAATAAAAAGTATTGGTTGATACATTGAGATTTTTGTCTATCTGAAGGAGATAAATAGATTTTAATTTATTTTTTTGTTTATTCTAAGTGCTACCTTTCTGCAATGAATTTCAGCTAAAATCTGCAGTCTAATATCCGTTGCTTGAATATGTTAATATTTTTGGTTTTGTAGATAATCAACCAAAGCTTATTTAAAAATCTGGAGAAACTGAGAAATATAAATGGAAAGTAAATGACCTCTTATTTTCTGTCAAGTACTTTAGGTTTTTTTCTGCCCATTATTTTCAATAAAATTGATTGTATATACTTTCTAAAATTAGTTTCATTGTCCAGAGTTTGAGAAGGTATTTGGCATTTTCAAAAATTTATTGACATTTTAGAAACCTGTTTTGGGTTTTTTTTGTGGTTTTTGGGGTGTATTTTTCCCTGCTTTTTCTTTGACTTACCATTTTCTTCCTTCACTGTCCCTCTTTATTCCTTCAATTCTCATTTCCCATCCTTCATGTTTCATTTTTGCATTAGAAGGTAGTAAAGACAAAAAAAAAGGTGAAAAAAAAAATTCCAGATGGGTAATTAATTCTTAAAATCTAGAATTTTTATACAAAGAAAATTTTTACTTGAAATAATTTAGATGGAATATGTTGACTTACTTTTCAGTAAGTTTATGTGCTGGGAATAATTATCTATTTGTTTTCAAAGAGCTTTGATCTCATATCTCATGGTTAGCCTCAAACAATGGGTTTGCTGGAATAAACTTTTGGATGATGGCTTAATTTTCATGCTAATTTTCTCAATAGATGAAAATATTAGTATTGGAAATTTGCTTTTCATTTTAAACCTTATTAAAAGTGATTTACCCATGCAAGTAAAAGCAATCAAATTAAATAAAACAGTTTACTTCAGGAGTTGATATATTTACTTTCACGGTTGGTGCCAATCAAACACATCTCTCTGTGCTGCCCTGCAGTTTTTCAGTTTACCGAATTCACTGTGGAGGAACCTGAATTGGAAGCAGTAACCATAAATCTGCCAATAATCCGCAATGCAGGGACATTGGGTAATGTTACTGTTCAGTGGGCTGCGACCATTAATGGATTTCTTGCTGAGGATGACTTGCACCCTACCTCGGGTAATGTGACTTTTGCCCCTGGTGAATCCATCCGTATGTTGCTGTTGGAAGTCCTGGCGGATGATGTCCCAGAAATAGAAGAAGTAAGTAAAGCAGTTATGTCTTTCTGAAATACTCTTTAGAAAAGTTTTATCTTGTTGCACAAATACATGCAAAGAAACCCAAGGAATGTTCTGTCAGGAAGGTGCAAGAAGTTCAGATTTTAGTTGGCTCTTGTTTATTGTTAGAAATATAAAAAAATATTTAGCCGCAGTAATTTTTTTTTTTCCTTTTTGAGATCATCCGTGTAGAATTAACTTGGGCCTCCAATGGTGGTGCTATTGGGTCAGATGGTGTGGCAAATATTGTAATACCTGCCAACGATAATCCATATGGCACAGTTTTCTTTCATCAACCCTTGTATCGAATTCAGGAACCACTAGAAAGAAATTTGCTTGCAAATATAACAACCAGGCGAAGGTTTGTATAATGTTTGCTTTATTTACATCTGTTACTTTTTTCTTTTTTATCGTCTGGACTATGATTTCAGACATCATGCTCCTCTTGTACAAGTATTTGCATAATTTTCTTTATATGTCAGCTCAATTCATTTTTATTTCATATATGTTGTTTTTGAACTACGTCTCCTTATTAGAAATGACATACAGTACTTAAATGTAAATATACATTGTAATGTGCAATGCAGACCCAATATACACAGTGCACTTCAAGTTTCACTTTGCCTATTTAATTGTCAAATCATTTAAAGCTGCACAACAGCCTGTTCCTGTGATTTAAACTGGAGGACAAAATGGATCAAGCCTTGTAGGGTGGAAAGAAACAAGAAAAGGCAGGCATGCTTTATGCATGTGATGTGTCATCCAGAGGACACTTAGGAGAAAAGATGACAAGGTTGGGCAGTGCAGGCTTTTACTTCTGTGCCAGCCCTAAAAAAACTAAATAAATTCCTAGGAATTGCAGGGTGGGGAGTCCCTGGATCCAGGGTGCCCTGATAAGTGGTGGCTGTTTCGTCTCTGAAGATGTTTGAAGCCAGGTTGGATGTGGCTTTGAGCAACCTGATCCAGCAGGAGTGGTGTCTGCCCAGGATAGTTGGAATTGGATGGTCTTTAAGATCCCTTCCAGCCCAAAACATGCTATGATTCTATGAAACAGATGTTTGCACACATACACTCTTAGCAGACTGCTATCTAGTTTATAAATAATGCAATTTACATTTCACAAAAAATGGCAACTCACTTATTCTGGTACTAGTTTGAAGGGAATGCACTTTAAATAACAATTTGGATATTCTTGTCAGTTCAGAAAGGGCCAGTCAATTTTATTCACTTTTATGCTTAGCTCAGAAGCATACAGAATATTACACATTCTCCACTAACATTACTCTCTTTTTTATTTCAATGGCTTTTAGCGGGGGAAGATTTGGTCAGCTGCAGATATTTTACAGTACTTCTGAGACTGATGTTGTGACTCTTGCCATGGAGCAGGGTCAGAATATCCTGGCCTTTTATGAGTCTCCAGCACAAGGAATTCCTGACCAGCTGTCCAAGACCAGAGTGAATGTGTCAGCAGCAAGCGACCCACTGTATGCCTGTGCAACTCTGTGCCTAAAAGAACAAGTGTGTTCAGCCTTTATATTTTCCAGTGCCTCTGAGATTCCTCTCTGCCTTTGGCTGACATCAGAGATCAGCCTGATAACAAACACCTTGGGATTCTGGACCTACAAGAAAAACATCACCAGTGCATCTGCACTCTTTAGCACACAAGCCATTGCTGGCAGTGATTATGAACCTGTCACAAGACAGTGCGCTATAATGCAGGAAGGGGAAGAGTTTGCAAATCTCACTGTTACCATACTCCCTGACAACCTGCCAGAGCTGGATGAGAAATTCACTGTATCTCTTTTAAAAGTTGAACTAATGAACATCTCAGCCAGCTTAAAAAACCAACCAACTATAGGACAGCCAAATACTTCCACAGTTATCATAATGATGAATGGAGATGCGTTTGGAGTATTCAAGATCTACAGTGTAAGTCCCAATGCAACAGAGAAAGGTCTGTATATTGAAGTAGAGGAACGTCCTCAGACCAACGTGCAGCTGATGATACATAGGACAGAAGGTAGCCTGGGGCAGGTGACAGTGGAATGGCATGTGGTCGGTGGAACTGCGACACCAAACTTGGATTTTGTAGGTGTTGGTGAGATTCTGGTGTTCACTGAAGGTAAGGCAAATTTTTGCAGTAGCTTCTGTTTTATAATAATAAGAGAAGACTCCAGGGAGGCAAATGAGCAGCCTTCCATTACGTGAAGTATGCTTAAAGGAAAACTGGGAAGGGACTTTTTACAAGGGCATGTAGTGATAGGATGAGGGAGAATGGTGTTAATTTTTTTAATTAACAAAAAATTAATTGGGCCCCTCAGCACAAGAAGGATGTTGACGCTCTGGAGAGTGTCCAGAGAAGAGCAACGAAACTGGTGAAGGGACTCGAGAACAGGCCTTATGAGGAGCGGCTGAGAGAGCTGGNTCCAACCCGGTGATTCTGTGATTCTGTAATTGGAAGGGGGAAAATTTAGATTACACATTAGGAAGAAATTCTTCATGATTAAGGTAGTGAGGCACTGGCACAGGTTGCTCAGGGAGGTCATGGCTGCCCCATCCCTGGAGGTGTTCAAGGCCAGGTTAGATGGGGCTTTGAGCCCCTGTTCCAGTGGGAGGTGGCCCTGCCACCAGCAGGTGGCACCTGCTAGTTCATTAGCATATGACAGTAAGCTGCAGAACACACTTGGTAGTAGTAAAAAAGAAAAGGTGAAAAGCATATATATACATTTTAACAAATATTGCAGTGTGCATTATAATGATTACCTTTTTAACAAATATATGAGCAATAATAATGCTGAAGACAGTTGTTATATCAAAGATAATAAAAATCAGGCCTGTTTTTTGTTAACTTTCGATCAGTACAGTGCTAATTTTTCATATAGTCTCTAAAGATTCTGAGATTGTATTGCTAACATAACCTAACATAACATAAACTAACATGACATAACACAACACTAAAAAAAATTGCAAAGACCTTAAACAAGTCAATGACAGAGAATTCCTTAAGTACCACACAGCGCAACAGATAGTCTGAAATGATTGAACAGTTATTTTGAAAGCAATTTTTGGGTGCGTGCTAAAGATTCTAGCATACTTTAGCTTTTTGAATCATCTGAACTCAAATGAATGTTTGCCAGCAGTGATTCTGAGGTCAGCATGTAATTACATTAGTGGTAACAAATCTAGCAAAATCTGTTTTCAGAGTATTTTGAAAAACAATACAGCAAGAAATATGCAGATTTTGTAAACTGATATTCTCACAGGTCATAAACACACTACAGGATTGTGTTGCGAATTATAATACTTACAGAAACTGGTAATTAAAAGTATTCACTGTTCACACTATCATCCTTTGATAGTCCAGAAGATGAGTAGCTAACACAATGTTAGCTCATTTTAATGCATTTAATCGCCTATTAGATCTATTCAAATTTAGTGTGTGTACTTGTATATGTTTCATCAGAGAACTTATACCCTTGGTAATTATCTTTATAAGATTGATATTCCCCATTTCTAAGTTAAATTTGAAAGTCAGAGAACTTATAATGCAAATAAAGAATTGTAAACATTCAGAAATTGTGCCTACATCATTAATTCCTATATAGTATATTAAATTTTAAAATTACAATGCCCTAATGTAGCTTTTGAAAAGTAATTCAATAAATCTTTATAATGTCATTCAGTAACTGGTAGATAATTAATATATTTCATGTCCTTTTAAAATGTTTTTTTAAGTATTTCCTACAGTGGGAGATTATTATGTCTTTTTAAAGTATGATTTCCCTGTGCACACAGAAGTATGTGTTCTTCTCCTTGCAGGGGAAACAAAAAAGATCGTCACTCTGACCATTCTAGATGATCCAGAGCCAGAGAATAATGAAAGTATCATAATCAGCCTGGTCCATACTGAAGGAGGGAGTAGAATTCTGCCCAGTTTTGACACTGTCACAGTGATTATTCTAGCAAATGATAATGTGGCAGGAATTATCAGTTTCCAGACAGCCTCAAGATCTGTTATTGGCCATGAAGGTGGGTTCTTTGTGTTGACCATACTCTGTTTAATGTTAGCTTCCATCTCCATGCTTTCTATTGATAACAACCTGCAGGGAGTGTTCATATTACTGTTCACAGAGTGCTGGCAAGCAGAGAATAACCACATACCTGGCATATGTATATTTAAACTTTTAACTCTTCCAAGTACATCACTTAATGAAATCTATGGAAAGAATGAGTGTACCATTTCCAAAGCCATTTTGTGTATCTTCAGCTGTCCTTGCCTTTTTTTTTTTTTCTGAAGATCATACCTTGCTTCTACTAGTATTGTGTTTCAATGCTCATTTTATCTTTTGTGGTCTTTTTAATTTATACTGTATCCCAGAATTGCGCATAACTCCCATTGTACACACCTATTAGTAGCCATAGGCAGATCTCATGTATCAGTCACTTAAAATACTCTTTAAATCTTCTAGAAAATACTCACAGAGAAAGACTAAGATCACATCTACCCTCTTCCTGACTCCAAAGCATAATGTTTTAACATTTTCCTCTAATGTTTTTTTATGATAGCTGATTTAGGAATGTAGCAATCTTGCTGCTGTTACTCGATCATGGTATTTGAGAAAGAGCAATAAGAATTTGAAGTGGATCAAGAGTTTCTGCTAGTGCTTTAAAAGAGCATGTTGCCTGTTTGATCTAAGGTTTGAGGCACTTTTGCATAGGACAAGAACAATGCCAGTCGTGATTGCTTTGGGCAACCTTTGCTGGAATCTCAATATTGCAATATCCTGTTTCTCTGACATGTAAACTGGTGGGCAGGAAAAGCTAACAAAATGGAAATTTTTGTCAAGGAATGTGTGCATTGTAATTTCTGTTTGAAGATAGTAGTCTTTCTCAGACAAATATGTTCTGTTGTTTTGGTTTGGATTTTTTCCAGATATAAAAGGACATCACAATCTTTTGGCTTTTACTTAGATACGGTTAGTCTTAGTTCCATGATAGTTTATGCCAGGTTTTCATCCTTTATTCCTCACATGAACAGTTCTGAGCTGCCTGCCAAGCCAGCTGCAGTAGGACTGGCTAAGAAGAACTGTTAATGAGCACAAGCAATTAATACAAATTTTCTCATTCCCAGAGGTTATGATGACCCTGAATATTTTCCACTGGTTAAATATTATCCATAGCATGCTAGCAATTTCTGGACATTTGGGGTGGCAATGCTCTGCTATAGTTTGGAAAATACTTGGTTTTACTTTCTTCAGCTTGTGAAAAACAGTGCATTCTCTTACAGTGAGAAAAAGTAACAAAACTAATTCCATTTGATAAAAAAAACCCCACAAGGAATGAGCCAAGGCCTTGAGGTGATTTCAGTGTTTGCATATCATCTTCAGGATCAAGGGGTTTTGTTCCAAACCCAAAATTTATCAGACATAGATTTGTTGGTAAAGCTTTTGACACTGTTTCCCACAGCATTTTTCTAGCAAAGCTGGTGTCTCACAGCTTGGGCAGGATACTCTTTGCTGTGTAAAAGCCTAGCTGGATGACTGGGCCCAGAGGATTTTGTTTAATATCTTTATCAATGATCTGGATGAGGGGATCAAGAACTTCCTCAGTCAGTTTGCAAATGACATGAAACTGGGCAGAAGCATCAAACTGCTTGAGGATAGGAAGGCTCTGCAGAGGGATTTGAACAGGCTGGATTGATGGGCTGAGACCAGCTGTGTGAGGTTCAACAAGTCTCAGTGTTGATGCCTGCACTTGGGCCACAACAGTGCTCTAGGCTTCAGAATGGATGGCTGAAACATTGCCTGGCAGAAAAGGACCAGGGGTGCTGGTTAACAGTGGCTGAACATGAGTCAGCATTAGCCCACGTAAGCAGTAGCTAAGAAGGCCAACTGCATTCTAGGCTGGATCAGCTATGGTATGGCCAGCATGAGTAGGAGAGGAATTGTCCCCCTGGTCTTGGTGCTGGTAAGGTCACACTTTGAATCCTGGGTTCAGTTTTGGGTCCCTCAGTACAACAGAGACATTGAAAGGCTGGATATGGGGAAGGATCTGGAGCACAGAGATTATGAGGAAGCTCACTATTAAAAATATTCATGTATTTCAGAAAATTTATTTTAACTGTGATGCCTCTTTTTGGCTTCTCATTTTTATCATCCATATGTAGAAGAGGAAATCTCAAAATGTTGCATCCTATCCTTTGTTCCTAGGAGAAAAACTGCAGTTCCATGTTGTTAGAACTGCCCCAGGACTGGGAAATGTTACTGTTGAATGGAAGATAGTTGGGCATAATGTAAAACAAAATTTTGAAAGCTATTCTGGAATACTCTTTTTTCCTGAGGTAAGTCTGTAATCAAAACTGATGCCTACAGGAGAATATTGAAATTATAACTAAGCTGAGAAAACAAGTCTGCTTTTGTAGCATTCCTTGTTTCTTGATCTGATTTTTTACTTTGTCCTTTGTTTTTGGAGTTCTGAACTGGAGGGAGTTTATGGTTTTTGTTATTCTACCTTTACATTTCTTAAAGGTGTTTTGCAATATGCCTATGACACAGCAGTATTACTAGTATTTTATACAATAATAACTAATCAGTTTATCAATAAAATAAATAGGAGACGTTGAATGCAACATTGTATGTTCACTTACTGGATGACCATATTCCTGAAGAAAAGGAAGAATACCAGATCATTCTATACAACATCAAAACAGAAGGTAATGCAGAACTATGCTGCTGTATCTTAAATCTACTGTTTTGTACTGTAATGTTTTTGTATGTTTTAAACCATTTGGGAACTGTAGGACTAAATGTACTGCAACTGGTGTAAACCATGTAAAGGCCATACATGTTTTAATAAAACAGGCTTCATCCTTATATGTGTATATGTGTATGTAAACAGACAGATAGATAGAAATATAGATTTAGATCTACAGATCTGTATCATAGATATCTGTATTCCAGTTCTGGAATCCCTAACATAAGAAGGAGATGGAACTGAGGAGGCCACAAAGGTGATTCAAGGTCCAGAGCCCCTCTGCTATGAGGACCAGGTGTAGAGAGTTGGGATTGTTCAGCCTGGAGAAGAGAAGGCTTATAGGAGACCTTAGAGTGGCTTCCAGTCTTTGAAGCGGCTCCGGGAAAGCTGGGAAGGGACTTTTTACAATGGCCTGTAGTGATAGCATGAAGGGGAATGGCTTTAAATTGCAACAGTGAAGATTTAGATTAGACATAAGAAAGAAATCGTTCATAATGAGGATGTTGAGAAACTGGCACAGGTTGCCTAAAGATGTTGTGGATGCCCCATTCCTGGAAGTGTTCAAGGCCAGGCTGGGTGAGGCTATGAGAAACCTGATCCAGTAGAAGGTATCCCCCATGGCAGGGGAATGAAACTAAATGAATTTTAAGATCTCTTCCAACCCAAACCATTTTATGATTCTATGATGCAGATAGAGATACAGGTGAGATACAGGTGCAGATACAGATACATACTTCACAGCATCTTTGCATTTTTCCTTTATTATTTTAAAACCTGATTTTGCTCTGTCAGTTTAATTCAGTGGTTATTTTCTTTCCTTTAACTAAATACAAGCTTGAGCTTACTAATGTTTTCTGGATAGAGTTGCCATGAAATAAGGAGACATTTTTATCTCTTTAAGCAATCTTGTCATGCTGCAAGGTGACTTTCTTATCTGTCTCTGAATTCTAGGATGTCAGAATATTTTATTCTTGCTGCTCAAATTATAATGAGAAGTAAGCAATAAACTGCATCCCTCCTGAAATACCCTTTGTTAAACTGAAATTGTCTAAACACCAAACTAACTTGACCTGGATTTTGTTGCTACTAGGTGCCTTAACAACTTGCCAGAATCACTTGTTGACTCATGCAGTCCATCAGGATAAGCGTAAAATTAAAATACCAACAATTATTCATCAAAGAAACTCTCAGAAAAGGGAGTCATTTCTTAATGGAATGATTGAGAAGATGGATATAATTTTAACTTCTGGAATTAATTCCTGGGAGAACTTTCCCTTTCCTTTTACAATAGAGGAAGTTCAGGGAAGTTGATATTTGGTACTGGCCTGTTAAGTTTCCTCGTTTCTTAATATGTTTTCATGACTCTATACTTAGTATGCATACAATTTATGTTGTGATTATCTGCTCCTGTATTTGTAATAGGATGTTAATGTATATACATTCCACACCATGCGTGAACTTCAGTGAGCACATCATGCATTTGGTTTAATTTCATTTGTACTGTGTCTGACTGTCATTTGAATGTAATAAAAGCAGTAGTGTAAGAAAAAAAAAATGTATTAATACTATATTCAATGTAGTCCATTCTTTTGCAGGGGTTGCTTCTTCAGGGGCTGCTGTTTTGGATAGTCAAGGATATGAAGCTGTTCTGACAGTAGAAGCCAGTGATGAACCACATGGAGTCTTGAACTTTGCTTCCCCATCCAGGGTAGTTTTAACTCCAGAGGAAAACAAAACAGTTCAGCTTTTTATTAACAGAGAATTTGGATCTCTAGGTTTGTATAACAGCTCCAGGAGAAGGGAACTTTCTGTTTTGGTAATCATTAGGCAAATGAAAACCATGAAGGGGAGGCTGGAGATTTTGAAACATCTTGGATATAGTCGATACTTTTAGAACTTCTAGGATTTTTACTTCAGGCTTGGAAACTAAGTTTCAGTTAAAACTGGAGCCATTCCTCTTGTTTCCACAGCAAGGACCCTGGGAGCTGTGACATATTACTTTCATGTTTAATGAACCAGTTTCAAAATATAACTCTCTCCAGGATAAACAGAAAACACATTAAAAAAGGATCCCATGTATTTCCTCTCTAAGTTTCCAGGAGTCGGCAGCTTAGGAAGTTCTCATGGAAAAGTTTTATTCAGACTATCGAATTAAATTTATGGATGTTAAAAGACAAGCTTAAAAGGAATAACTAGTCCTCAGAGAAGACATAAACTCAATACAGTGGCTCTTACTTCCAGAATTCAGTAATGTGTTGTGTGCAAAAATAGTTTCTCATGTTTATTTCCTGAGAAATTCAATTTGTATTTTGACATAATGTGCAATTATCTCCTATTTAACTTTTCAGACTATATTTTGATCCCAGTGATCTTCCCTCTTAGTTACTTTTGTCATACCTGTTCTGAAAAGAAGTGAAGAGTCTCAATGGGTCTTCAGATCTGGACACACCACAGATTTGTAGAGGCATTTTAATCCCATTTCTATGCTTTCCAATTTACTTGTGGAACGCTACTCAGGAAACTAATACATAGTAAATGTGACATCTCTTACTTAAACTCCATCATTATTTATTAAAACTAAGATTCTTTTCTACCTTATATTTTATTTCATATAGACTAGCTTTGAATTTCATCTGTCATTTTATCTCCAGGATCACTCTCTTCAAATATGCAACCTGACTTACTTTGGCAGATTAGTGACACATGACTTCATTATAGAAAAAAATTAGGTCTAACTTTTTCCCTTGGTAATATTTATCAGTGTCTCTCCTAATTTTTAGTCTTTACTGAAATCTGTATCAATCTGCCTGGGAGGGAACTATATTTATTAAGCTGTATTTCCTAGCACTGTTCTTCGAGCCTTTCTTAGATATCAGTNATATCAATGTTACTTACACCACGGTTCCAGGATTGCTTACCTTAAGTAATGAGACAGAAGGGACCTTGGCTGAACCAGGAACTGATTATGTAGCTGCTTCTGGCTCACTGACTTTGGAAGAAGGAGAAACTTCGGCTGCCATAAATATCTCTATTCTAGAGGTAAACTCTAATCCCATATGGTCTATACTGGTCTGTGCAACAACAGAAGAGGAACATTTTGGAACCTAAAGCTTGCCACCTGTATATTGATTGGAGCTAAGTATTTCATTGCCATTTAGAAAGATGGCTTTTGTCTTAGTGTTTAAATTACAAAAGTGGAAGTGTCGATCTGCTGGAGGGTAGGAAGGCCNTCCAGGATCACTCTCTTCAAATATGCAACCTGACTTACTTTGGCAGATTAGTGACACATGACTTCATTATAGAAAAAAATTAGGTCTAACTTTTTCCCTTGGTAATATTTATCAGTGTCTCTCCTAATTTTTAGTCTTTACTGAAATCTGTATCAATCTGCCTGGGAGGGAACTATATTTATTAAGCTGTATTTCCTAGCACTGTTCTTCGAGCCTTTCTTAGATATCAGTTGTTCCTGAAACATTCCACTTCCCTTGGCACCAAACCTGATATTAATAATACATTAGATGGCCCAGATTGTACTTCAGCAATGTAATGTTTGTGGTCTCAGCACATCAAGTATCTGGATGAATTTGGTCCTAATGCATTTTGAGTCCTGTGAAGTTGGACAAATCACCAAAGGTTGGACTGAAAGCACCTTAAAAACAAAAACAAAACCAAAGTTCCATTGGCTTCAAGTTTATCTTTTAATCCTTCTGTTTTGCAAGTAAGGCTTTTCACTGTGTGGATGCACATTTGATGTCTTTTCTTTCTCTGTTCCATGACCATTACATAAGAACTGAAATTATTGCTTTTTTTTTTTTTCATGAATTACACAGGGGATATCAATTTTACTTACACCACGGTTCCAG
>WAAB01021933.1:38778-77252 GCA_013389865.1 Piaya cayana
CCCCGGTCCGCACCCCGGCTGCTCTGAAAGAACAAGTCCACCCGCGTGCGGCAGCGGGAAGAAAAAAAAAGGTCCACGCACGTGCCGAAGCAGAAAGCAAGACCTCTCTCCGAAAACAAAGAGAAAGAAGATAGCTGCCCCCTGCTGGAAAGGAGGGCATATCCCACCCCCATCGCGCCCCCATTGGTTCAGGGGAAGGAGTAGGTGTGGGACACCAGTGAGAGGCTGGCCCCTTCTTAAAGGGGCAACTTGTAGTCCTCCTTCTTAAAAGGGCAACGTCGAACTATCACAATCTGAATTAAAAGGGATTTTTCCTGAAGATCTGAACATACTGTACTGACTATATGTTCAGTGGAGTCAGTTTGGTTGTAGAAACTGTCCGTCTTTTCCTTATTTCCAATCATATTAAAGTAAGTTGATTTAAATTAAGGCAGTCATGTGGTCTTGTTGTCTGAGCAAGTTAAGGCGTGATTTTCTTAGAGGAATCAAGGTCTGAACATCAAGCTCTGATCCCTGAAATTAGTGGCCATTTCTAGTATTTGCCTATTATTAATTATTTCCACTCTGCAATGCACACAATATTCTTTTGTAGTTACTGTGAAGACATGCATGTCTTTATGGAGCAACATAATGCTACAGTACATAAACAGCCTACAAGAAATTAATAGTTCTGTGTTTGTAGCAGAATTTGAGATGTGTCCCAGTAATGTTTATGACCAGACCCTGAAACATTAAGTAGATCTTTATTATTCTTTCTTACTCATTTCTTCTTCCGTATTCAAAATGACACAGTCTGGATAATGTTCAATGTCATCATAATGAACAGATAATGCAAGATAAATTAAAATACCATAACAAATTTTGGTTTTGGTATTTCTTAATTTTTCTATGCTGTGTTTTGCCTTCTAATTTTTCCTTAGTCATTTTTCTACACATTAGAAAGTTGTAGGCATTAGCAGTGGTAATTCAGAATACTATGTTGAGTTCTAATAATAAGGCAGTAAGGACAGATTTTCTTCAAGTCTTTCTGATTATCTTTCCCATTCCCATTTTCTCCTCCACATTCTGGAAATATAAAATTACAAATTTAGCTACAGAATTAGTAGAGATGTAAGAATTGATTCTATTATACTTAAAAATTAGGAAAATGGAATTTTCTTTAAAATTTGGTCCTTCTGTTTTCCTTTTTAGATGTGGAAGGTTTAGCTTCTCAAATTATTATTGATGCTAATGATGGAATAAGCGGAGTAATTGAATGGGAAAGTACCAAGTAAGTATTGTCTTCTTCAAAGTACTCACTGTGCCAGTTAGTGATTAGAGTTTTCCAGTTATTTTCATTTGCAGTTAAGAGTAAACCTATTAAAAATAGGGCAAGTTCTTTGAGGTGTGAAAGCATCATTCAGTTCAGTAGAATTGGAAACTGCAAGGTGATTCCCACACGTACAGTATATTTACTGAGAAATATTTTGCTACCACATACTTACTTTCACCATGGTCCTTCTGTATTGTGAACTTGCATCACTATCCCAGTGTTTCAGCTATTCCATCCATGTAAGCATACACACTGGCATCTCCCAGGTCTTTTTCTCTGCATCCATGAACACAGAGAGTCTTAATCTGCCTCCAATAATCAGGAAAACCCCACAACCTCCTATAGATTAATTCTGTCTAGATAAGAAACAAAGGTAAAATGGCTGTATTAGACATTTGTAATGATTTTGATACTGTAATGATGCCTTTTTCTTATAGAGCAAAGGGAGTGATTTGTAGTGAAAATGTAACAGCTGTCCACCATCTTATCCAAAACAAAATTCATAGTGGGTACTGAGACTTTTTCTTGCTTTTTGTTTTAGCTTTGAAGTTAATGAAACTCATGGGACTCTGACAGTCATGGCATATCGAAACAGGGGATCATATGGCAACGTGTCTGTGTTTTTTTATGCCCAAAATTTGGAGGCACAGCTCGGTTTGGATTTTAATGTGACCTCAAGGGTAAGAAGCAAATTCTAAATCTAGTACTTTTCATTCCTTTAGTATGTCTTCTTGTTTATTCTGTAGAGTAACCTGTGTTTCTGCTAANTCTCCGAAAACAAAGAGAAAGAAGATAGCTGCCCCCTGCTGGAAAGGAGGGCATATCCCACCCCCATCGCGCCCCCATTGGTTCAGGGGAAGGAGTAGGTGTGGGACACCAGTGAGAGGCTGGCCCCTTCTTAAAGGGGCAACTTGTAGTCCTCCTTCTTAAAAGGGCAACGTCGAACTATCACAATCTGAATTAAAAGGGATTTTTCCTGAAGATCTGAACATACTGTACTGACTATATGTTCAGTGGAGTCAGTTTGGTTGTAGAAACTGTCCGTCTTTTCCTTATTTCCAATCATATTAAAGTAAGTTGATTTAAATTAAGGCAGTCATGTGGTCTTGTTGTCTGAGCAAGTTAAGGCGTGATTTTCTTAGAGGAATCAAGGTCTGAACATCAAGCTCTGATCCCTGAAATTAGTGGCCATTTCTAGTATTTGCCTATTATTAATTATTTCCACTCTGCAATGCACACAATATTCTTTTGTAGTTACTGTGAAGACATGCATGTCTTTATGGAGCAACATAATGCTACAGTACATAAACAGCCTACAAGAAATTAATAGTTCTGTGTTTGTAGCAGAATTTGAGATGTGTCCCAGTAATGTTTATGACCAGACCCTGAAACATTAAGTAGATCTTTATTATTCTTTCTTACTCATTTCTTCTTCCGTATTCAAAATGACACAGTCTGGATAATGTTCAATGTCATCATAATGAACAGATAATGCAAGATAAATTAAAATACCATAACAAATTTTGGTTTTGGTATTTCTTAATTTTTCTATGCTGTGTTTTGCCTTCTAATTTTTCCTTAGTCATTTTTCTACACATTAGAAAGTTGTAGGCATTAGCAGTGGTAATTCAGAATACTATGTTGAGTTCTAATAATAAGGCAGTAAGGACAGATTTTCTTCAAGTCTTTCTGATTATCTTTCCCATTCCCATTTTCTCCTCCACATTCTGGAAATATAAAATTACAAATTTAGCTACAGAATTAGTAGAGATGTAAGAATTGATTCTATTATACTTAAAAATTAGGAAAATGGAATTTTCTTTAAAATTTGGTCCTTCTGTTTTCCTTTTTAGATGTGGAAGGTTTAGCTTCTCAAATTATTATTGATGCTAATGATGGAATAAGCGGAGTAATTGAATGGGAAAGTACCAAGTAAGTATTGTCTTCTTCAAAGTACTCACTGTGCCAGTTAGTGATTAGAGTTTTCCAGTTATTTTCATTTGCAGTTAAGAGTAAACCTATTAAAAATAGGGCAAGTTCTTTGAGGTGTGAAAGCATCATTCAGTTCAGTAGAATTGGAAACTGCAAGGTGATTCCCACACGTACAGTATATTTACTGAGAAATATTTTGCTACCACATACTTACTTTCACCATGGTCCTTCTGTATTGTGAACTTGCATCACTATCCCAGTGTTTCAGCTATTCCATCCATGTAAGCATACACACTGGCATCTCCCAGGTCTTTTTCTCTGCATCCATGAACACAGAGAGTCTTAATCTGCCTCCAATAATCAGGAAAACCCCACAACCTCCTATAGATTAATTCTGTCTAGATAAGAAACAAAGGTAAAATGGCTGTATTAGACATTTGTAATGATTTTGATACTGTAATGATGCCTTTTTCTTATAGAGCAAAGGGAGTGATTTGTAGTGAAAATGTAACAGCTGTCCACCATCTTATCCAAAACAAAATTCATAGTGGGTACTGAGACTTTTTCTTGCTTTTTGTTTTAGCTTTGAAGTTAATGAAACTCATGGGACTCTGACAGTCATGGCATATCGAAACAGGGGATCATATGGCAACGTGTCTGTGTTTTTTTATGCCCAAAATTTGGAGGCACAGCTCGGTTTGGATTTTAATGTGACCTCAAGGGTAAGAAGCAAATTCTAAATCTAGTACTTTTCATTCCTTTAGTATGTCTTCTTGTTTATTCTGTAGAGTAACCTGTGTTTCTGCTAATTTTTTCAACTTGCTTCAGTTGCTTTAGTTGTCTGAACACAATGAAATAAAATTAGTCACCTTATTTTACTGGTTTATATCTTTCTTCTAAAATACTGAGGTATTTTTAAATATAAGACACATTTTAAGCTTTCAAATGTCTATCTCAATACAATGTTGTTTATACAAGAGCATAGAGGGACGTGGTTTAGTGTTTGATAGGAATGGTTGGACTCGATGATCTGGTGGGTCTTTTCCAACCTGGACATTCTATGATTCTATTTTATATGAAGTTTCATATATTTTACAACAGAACTTTCAAAGTAAATTCTCTTTTTTGTCCTTATTCTGCAATGTGATTAACCTCTGTGCTTCCATTTCAATCAATTTATAAGACTCTTCTGTCCTCCACCTCCTTCCTATTTAAGACTATTCTGTGTACCTTAATTGAAAAAGCTGTGTGTAGTAACAGCTGTTAAGTATTTGATGCTTTCTCTGTTTCAATGCTAGAGTCTTTTTTTTGCTGATGGAGAAAGGAATAAATCTGTTGTTGTGACAATTTTTGATGATGACATTCCTGAAGGTGACGAGAAGTTCCAGTTAATTTTAACAAATCCCTCTCTGGGACTGGAATNGATAGGAATGGTTGGACTCGATGATCTGGTGGGTCTTTTCCAACCTGGACATTCTATGATTCTATTTTATATGAAGTTTCATATATTTTACAACAGAACTTTCAAAGTAAATTCTCTTTTTTGTCCTTATTCTGCAATGTGATTAACCTCTGTGCTTCCATTTCAATCAATTTATAAGACTCTTCTGTCCTCCACCTCCTTCCTATTTAAGACTATTCTGTGTACCTTAATTGAAAAAGCTGTGTGTAGTAACAGCTGTTAAGTATTTGATGCTTTCTCTGTTTCAATGCTAGAGTCTTTTTTTTGCTGATGGAGAAAGGAATAAATCTGTTGTTGTGACAATTTTTGATGATGACATTCCTGAAGGTGACGAGAAGTTCCAGTTAATTTTAACAAATCCCTCTCTGGGACTGGAATTAGGGAAGAACACCACAGGTAAAATTTAGTTTTGCTGTTTGAATTCTTTGGAATTGTGGCAGTCATTTTAGTTTCATTCTTCAGAGTAATAGGATTTCGGAAAACACCATTGCCCTGCTATGGTAGATGTTTATACTTCCCTATGAAATCTATGCATTTAACAAGGTAATATATATAATAAGGAATCAGAAATTATGAAAGTGAGCTTTTAAATAAGACAGTTTGGATTCTTCCTGTCTAGAAATCTTCTTACATAAAGTAAAATATTTGCATATTCTCTTCAAGTAATATCATGGATTAAAAAATCATTATATATACACTAAAGGAACAACAGATTTCAGTTTATATGTGTTTCATTGTATATATGTGTATACTTATATTTTACTATGTTAATTAAATAACATTTCCATTATTTATTTCTCAAAAGCCACAATTACTATACTTGCCAATGATGATGGCCATGGAGTTTTGTCATTCAATAACAGTGATCACTTCTTCCTAAGAGAGCAAACAGCTCTCCATTTGATGGAAAGTGTTGCAGTATTAAATATTATTAGAGAACCTCCTCAGGGGATATTTGGCACCGTGACTGTTCAATATCTTGTAAGTGAAATTAATTCCTCAGAGCCATCAGTGGATTTGACCCCTTCTCAAGGATATATTGTACTGGAAGAGGGAGTTGGATTCAAGGTAATGTGATAGTTACTACTGAAGAAATAAAGAAAACTTTTCTAGAATTGGTGGAAAGAGTTCAGAAATGCCTGTATTTTTCTTCTTGTATTTATTTTTTCTTATATTCTTATTTTTTTTTTTAATCTCAGAGCAAAATGAAGTCATGGGAGTGAGAGTGCAAAAAAAACTAAATGTGCTCTTCTAGAAATATTTTTCTCTTTGTAATAGTTGAGGTAAACTAAAATACTATGAGTATATAATGTTTATGTATGCATAGAAACATTTCTTTTTATGTATTCAGCATCAGATGAAACACAAAATTTGAAATGAAATGATGATTTACAAGTGTAGATAGTTAAAGCTGAAGTAAAAATCCCAGTCTGTGATGTGATATTTCAGCTAGTCTGAACCAAATGTAGTGCACTGCAAAAAAAAAAAACAAAAACAAAAACCCAAGCAAAAGTGGACAGTTTCCAGAGTCTTAGGAGTAGATAATAACTTGTTCTTGCCGGAGCATTAAGCTCATTGTCTCTGTATTGTCCCTGCAAGAATGTCAGCTAGAAAATGAGCTAGATGAAGTTTATGAAATACTAACCCTGCTGAAGTTTAATGGATATTATGTTATGTTTTATGTTATATTATGTTTTATGTTATGTTACATTATTTTATGTTACGTTACACTTCTTTTTTTTGTCAGTGAGGTTAGAGTCCATTCCAAGTTAGGACATTTTGGCTGGTGGGTTAGAATCTGAAACAAACCTTTCTAGAAACATAATTTTTCAGTTTCTGATCCTTAAATGCCTTTGGAACTGTAGCACTGACCAGTGTAGCAGACCTGTGGAACATCAGAGACTCTTTAAAATAGTCTCCAATTATGGTTTATTGCAGAAGTAAACAGGGATCCAAAAAGTTCTAGGCTCCAGTTTAGTTCCAGATCCATCATAGAAACTGTTAGCTGTTTAGGGAATGGGAAGGATGATAATGAGCCCCAAATGATAGTGAAAACACCTCTTTCTAGATAATTCTCTGCTAATTTAATATCGCTGTGAGAGGATCCTGTTCTCATCCTCAGTGGTGCAGTAAAGAAGCATCAAGAAGACAGAGAATATTTTAGATAGCCATCTATTCATGACTTTTTTCCTTCTTTCTTCCCAGCCCTAGTAGTGGAATTACCCTGTTTTCCTGGAGTTAGTTTAGTTACTGGCTGAAGGAAATCACAATCAGCTTGACTGAGCTGTGTTAGGGGATCAGGTAACTGCACAGGGGCTGTGAATTACCAAGAAATGTGTAGAGTAAAGGTATGAAAAAGTGATCAAAACCTTCTACATTTCAGAGGGTCTTAGGATGAGAAGACAAAAATGGAGAAGGAAGACAAAAATGGAGAAGGAAAACAAGAGGATAAAGGTTATTCATATATCGGTGTTGCAACATTGAAGGTTGCCAGATGGGTTACTTTAGAACCGCAGCCTGAACCAGCATTGTTATGGCAGGACAAGGAGAAATTATTTTAAACTAAGGGAAGGTAGATTTGAACTGGATATAAGGAAGAAATTTTTTACAATGAGGCATGGACAAAGGTTTCCCAGGGAGGTAGTGGAGGCCTTGACCTTGGAAACAGTCAAAATCTGGCTGAGTGGAGCTCTGAGCAATCTGATCAAGTGGGAAGTGTCCCTGCCTATGTCAGGAGAGTTGGAACTGGATGGGCTTTTAAGTTCCCTTCCCACCTAAGCCATTCTGTGATTTTCTAGTTCTGTGATTCACTTCTGTCCTCTCCAGTTCCAAGAGCTGCCATTCTCTCATGGTGTATCCAAGCCCATACAGTGAAAGAACAGAAGCAGTAGTGTGGTCTGCTAGAGTTGTGTCATCATTAGCTGGCATGCCTCAACATCTTTCTGTGCATGTTTTCATGTCAGACACTGCATATTTCTGCAATACTGGATGAAGAGCCAGAAATGGATGAGCACTTTGTTGTCACCCTGTTCAATCCAACTGGAGGAGCCAGACTAGGCACACAAGTGCAAGCTATGATTACAGTACTACAGAACCAGGCTCCACTGGGGCTTTTCAGCATCTATCCAGTTACAAATAGGTACTAAACACTGATTCAGGATATTTTTCATATTCAATGGAGATTGTATTTCTGTACAATTTCATTTTTCATTAATCCCTCTTAAAAAATTCAGCAGCATAATTGTAAAACATTTATGATTTTGCAAAGCACATTATCTGTCAAGTACTACTGCTGCTATAAAAAAAAGAACAGAAATCCACTTAAAACTGACTATTAATCATTAGAGATGTCAGTTTCTCTATGGATTTTTCTTAAAGCAGTGTTTCATTAGTCCCTAAGCATTGCATTAATAGTAATCCATGTTAAGAGTTCCAAACCTCAGAGCAGTGCCCAGGGTGTTATAAATGTTATAATTTATTTTTAGTTTTAAGATTGTGTAAAATACAGTTTCATTCAAGGCTGTATTTCAGAAGCAAATTTACAATTGGTGTGTTAAATTTCAGTCTGATTTAATATTTTGTTCAGTTTCCTAGATAATGTGGAAAGAAACATTTGCTAAACCTCAGTTAATGTCGTCATCAGTCTGACTGATAGCGCAGGCAGTTACTAATATTTTCTTTTTATTTCTATTGTATATTCTACACTGGAATTGTACTGTAAGAATCTCACTCACTATAAAAATAATACATTTTTCTTTATTTTCACAATTCTCACTTTTAGGACAAATTACATTGTGATAGAAGAAGCCAACGCTGTAATTTATTTGAAGGTTTCACGGAGCAATGGGCTCAGCATGTGTGTGAGTGTTGAGTGGGAGACATTATCGGATACTGCATTTGGCATCAGTACGTTCACTTTATTGAGTGTCCGCTGTCTTTGTCAAAGTGGAGATAACAAGAGAATATCCAAATATATAGGAGAACTTTGAATGTAAATTACTTTTGAATGTAAATTACTTTGAATGTAAATTCACATGTTCAGACTTGATCATGCTAATTAATATTTTCGAGT
The DNA here is from genome assembly GCA_013389865.1 of Piaya cayana. NCBI lineage: Eukaryota > Metazoa > Chordata > Aves > Cuculiformes > Coccyzidae > Piaya > Piaya cayana. The sequence goes on from WAAB01021933.1 coordinate 47,557, forward strand.
GCATCAAAACTAATTAGGTAAAAGAGCTTGGCTGCTTAGCAGTCACCTTGTCATCAGCCACTTCTGCCAGAGTTTCAACAATATGTGTTATTCTCCTCGTTGTTTATTTTAATATTACTGTCAGTAGGCCTATATTTAAGAAAATCTGTTCTTTATTACTTGTAATTTGGATTTTTCTAACACAGTTTAAGAGACACAGTTTATGCAATGGCCTTAGTATGAAAAATTGCCACCACTGTTTTTTAATCATATCTCCGAGTGTGCATACTTAGATGTATCTCTGGGAGTTTGGGCTGTAATTGTATGAACACTTTAATCCGGTCCAAATTAACACTGACAGTGAAGGAAGCCATCCTTCCATCTCTGCGTACTTGTTCCCATTTAAACATTTTTTGTTCTGGTGCTGATACCATAGAATCATGTCAACACAGGCCCAGTCAACACAGGTTCACAAAAGGCAGGTCCTGCCAAACTAACCTGATCACCTTCTATGACAAAGTAACTCAGCTGCTGAATGAGGATGTGGTCGGCTGTGGATGTGGTCCTTCTGGACTTCAGTAAAGCCTTTGAAAGAGTTTCTCACAGCATTCTGCTATGGAAACTGTCAACCTCTGGCCTGGACAGGCGCACACTTTCCTGGATGGAAAACTGGTTGGATGACCGGGCCCAGAGGGTGGTGGTAAATGGTGTTAAATCCAGCTGGAGGCCAGTTCCAAGTGGTGTCCCCAGGGCTCAGTGCTGGGTCCAGCCCTGTTCAATGTCTTCATCAATGACCTGGATGAAGACATTGAGTGCACCCTTAGCAAGTTTGCAGATGACACTAAGCTGGGTGGAAGTGTCGATCTACTGGAGGGTAGGGAGGCTCTGAAAAGGGATCTGAACAGGCTGGACCACTGGGCAGAGACCAATAGTATGAGGGTCAACAAGGCCAAATGCTGGGTCCTGCACTTGGGGCACAACAACCCTATGCAGTGCTACAAACTAGGAGAAGTCTGTCTAGAAAGCTGTCTGGAGGAGAGGGATCTGGGAGTGTTGGTNGGAGACCTCATTGCTCTCTATAAGTACTTGAAAGGAGGTTGTGGAGAGGAGGGTGGTGGCCTCTTCTCCCAAGTGACAGGGGACAGGACAAGAGGGAATGACCTCAAGCTCCACCAGGGGAGATAATTTTTTTTACAGAAAGGGTCATTGGGCATTGGAACAGGCTGCCCAGGGAGGTGGTTGACTCATCTTCCCTGGAGATGTTTAAGGCATGGGTGGACAGGGTGCTGAGGGGCATGGTTTAGTGTTTGATAGGAGTGGTTGGACTCGATGATCTGGTGGGTCTCTTCCAACCTGATTGTTCTATGATTCTATGATTACATCCTCAGTACTATTACCATGCATTTACTTTCACTTATACAAACTTCCCAGAGACATCTTCAGTATTTCTAATACTAGAACTGGTTTCAGCAAGGAAATAATGAAAATAGTGTTGAAAAAAACTTAAGAATAATTAGGATTTTGGTTTTTTATTGTGTTGCAGGAGGTGGTATCAGTGTCCTGTCTGTCTTCCAAAGTTTTGAGGATGAGTCAGCGACTGGCTGGTGTTTCTTTACAACAGGAGAACTCCTGTATGGTGTTCTGCTGCGTAAGCCTCCAGCTATGTTTTCTACCATTTATCAGTGGAAAGGAGTTTTTGTTCCTGTTGAGGTAAATGTTTGCTTGCAAACACCAAAGATGTGATTTAATATGGAAGGTAAGTATCAATCTTACTTTCTTATTCCTGTCTAAGAATTTCAGTATGTGGAATCCCAAGAGCTGTGTGTCTTTCTACATCCATACCTCTCCCTATCTTGTGATTACTCACGGAGGAGCCAGGCAGGGAGCTTCCAACAATAGTGTGTATGCATTCATTCCTGGACACAGACTCTTGAAGGTAAATCTGTTTTACTTGAAAAATCATAAAATAATGGGGTGGAAAAGGACCTTGGGGCCCCTCCACTCTAGCCATATTTAAAAACAATACACTCTGTACTTGACTAGTTTGGGGTCCTGACACTCTGCATGACTTAAATGATATAAGAATTTTTAGCTGGTAGTCTACTGTGTTTTTAATATCTGTATTTTGAGGGTGGGGGAAAATGATTGGGAAGCAAGGCAAGAATTCGTGGAGCTATGGAGTCATAGAAATTTTTCTGAAAAATGGATGATGAGTTACATTATTTTTGTAAATTAACCTCACATATAGAAATGTATTTTAAAACTGTAAAATTGAATATACCTGATTTTGTATGTTTTGTATGTATTTTTGCAGTTTAAAAAAATATGTGTATGCAGCTATAAATTCCTCACCAAAAGTGACTTCCAAACGTCATTTTGTCATATTCTCCTCACAGGTACAGACTGTCTCTATTCTAGATACCATAGATGTGAAACACTTTGCTGTGGATGGAGAAGACTATTTGATTTTTGTGAGTTACACAACCAGTTCCAGTTCCATCCAGGTTAGAATACAGTAGTCTTCCGTGGCTTTGATATGCATAATTTGATTAGTTTTGAGTTTGAAATACGAAGGGGTAATAACAAAACCCCTCTAAGTTATTTCTGAAAAAAATAACTTAATATTCTCTTATGGATTTATAAGAGTTAGAATTCTAGACTTGTTCAAACGTGTTAATATCTCTACAGTAACATGTAATTTACATTTGGGTTGATTTTACTGCTAGTGTTATTTCTGTGTTGACGTCTAGCGTGTTGAAGACTTTTAAGAACAGAAATTGCGTTTGATCATATACTTATTCATCCAAAGAGCAGATAACTCTGCCTTCAGTAAGGTGGTTAACTACCAGTGTGCTTCTGTCTTGCTGTTGGGTCTACCTTAGGAATAAGGAATTCAGTTTTATATAAGTCTTCCCCGTTTTTCTACATGACACTTAGTTTTGCTTATCCATGCTTCATATTTCCACAGATTTTCCAGTGGAATAAGGAGATATTTGTTCTGCATCATCAGCTTCCACTTTACGGAGCTCTGAACATAGCCTTATTTCCTAGAGGAGGCATTACATACCTATTAGTTTCTTTGTCAAACACCAGCCAGAACATACTATTGTACCAGTGGTTGAATAATGAGTTTAGGAGTCTTCATCAAGTACCAGCAGCAGAAGTCAGACATATGGAGGCCTGGATATCTGGATCTGATATCTATTTAATAACTGCAAAAGGTAATTATCAGAAGACAATGGTTGAGTTTGCTAAATGTATACTGGCTTATTTGGTAGTGAAGGTGTTGGGGGTAAAGGAGCTTAGGTGAGGATTGGAGTATTACTGAGGAGTGACAAGTATCTGGATAAGCATTTTATTGAATCAATCTGTTCTTTGTCCCTCAGAAAATAAAAACATTGCATTTATTCTTAAATATTTATAAAGCTAATGATATATTTTCCCAAGACCAATAAGAGCGAATAACTCTATTCATCAGGCTGTTTATTGCACACTTCCTAAACTTTTATGAACTTTGTGATATGCAAAGATCATGGGTCAGCAAAGTGCTTTTTATTACAGGGATTGACATTTGAGGCATTGTTTTATGACTCCATCTCTATGCTTGCTGAAAAGTTTTTGTTGCAGTCTTTGCAGCTGGTTGTTGTCTTCTTGCAATTTTAGTGTATGTGTGCAGAAAAGCCCTTAAATCATAGAATAGTATAATTGTTATTGTAGGAAGGGACCTTAACACCTTAAATATTGTCTTGTTCCATCCCCTGCTATGAGCAGAGACACTTCCGACTGGATCATGGTGCTCAAAGCCTCATCCAACCTGGCCTTGAAAACTTCCAGAGATGGAGCAACCACAACTTCCCAACCTGCACCAGAGCCTCAGCATGCATATAATGAAGAATTTATTGCTAATGTCTAATCTAAATCTTCCCTCTTTCAATTTAAATTATGTCAGTCAGTGGATCTTCCAGTGGAAATCAGTCATACTATCTGGTTATACACCAAATAAAAAGGAAAATGTGATTTCACTTCATAGTTAAAGATACACAAATCTGCCTTTTGAATGGCCAACAGTGCTAAACTATCAGGAGGCAAAATAACGTAATTTTTGTTAATTTGCTCCTTTGTAGAATCTGGAAACACCACTGACATTTTCCTGTGGGAGACAGGGCAGTCTACCTTCAGGCACTTTCAGTCCCTTCCAGTTTGCACTGTAAGAGACATCCATGTTTTCATGCCTCCTTCAGGTTTAGGTAAGACTTAACAATATTGTGCAACTCCTAGTTTATAATGCAAGAATTGCAGAAATATACATGCTAATTTTTTGTATTATTTATCAGACTTTAGAAGTTACTATGATCAATGTGCTGCCAATGTAATTTCTAGCATTGCAAGGGAACTTTTAAATATATCACTTACTATTTTTTTTTCTCCTCTGTACTCAATGTAGTTCACATCCTCCTATCCAGTAACGACACAACAACACTGTATTCTTGGAACTCAGAAGAGAACCATTTCTCTCTAATGCTGGAAGCCCCATTTGCAGATCATTTGACCTCAGCTACGGCGAGGTCTCTGAACTCCAGCAAAACCTTGATTGCTCTGTCTGCAGAGTCCAGCTCGCAGATTTATGAGCTGACTACCATCTCCAACCAGTCAGATTTTATACCTAGGTAGGATTTTCTTCTTGATATGAATTTGTCCCAGCTCTTGTATTCCTTTTCCTGTGATATAGTTGCTTTCTTACAATGGAGAGCGTTACATGCTTTTTTGTTTTATTATGTGCTATTAATTCTAAAGAGAATTTTTCACGAACAGGTTTAAAATAACCTGAAGTCAAACAGCCTCACAACTGTCTTTAAAACATGGTAAGAAAGGACTTACAGTCATGACTTAATTCTTTCAATGATTTTATTGAGGATAAATGAAATTACTTGCATGATTAATTTCAGTTACTCTGTGATCTACTGTAATTAAAAAAAAATCACAAACCCAACAACCTTTAAACTTTAATTACTTCTTCAGGAATATAAACAATAATTTCAGCTCCAAAAATGCTTGTTAAATTTACAGCAGTGCTTTCAAAGTTCGTTAATCAGCTATTCTCAGTGTATAACCATTTGGTGTCTGTGTTCTTGTGCTAGTTCAGGTGAATTGATATTTGAGCCTGGGGACATGGAAGCTGTGATAGCAGTCAATATCCTGGATGATGTCATCCCAGAAGAGGAAGAATTCTTCAAAGTGTGGTTGAAAAACCCCAAAGGAGGTGCAGAGATTGGTGCTCATGGCTTTGTTAATGTGATTATTCCTTCCAATGACAATGCCTATGGAGTCATTGCATTTGCTCAGGTAAAACTTCTGAGGTAAATCATTAAAAAACATATTTATAATTTCTGAAAATGGAATACAAATATACTAAAATTTTAAAACAGAACATATGACTGTATTGTTTTATTAAAGCTTTGTGGCATCCTCAGAAGCTTTTTAGATCCATTTCCTGTGGCTATATGATTATATAGAACACAAGGCAATAGAAAATGATTTCTGTCTGATTTTCTGTTGCTGTTGTGAGTTTTATATAATACACTTGCATTTAGATTGACATGTTAGTTTATCAGCTTGGTTTTACAACAATCTGAAAATTCAGTTTTCAGATGGCACATATGATACCATCATTATTAATAAAGGAAGTTAATAATTCTGAAGTTCCTTTTCTCCTGAAAAATATACTAATTGGGTTATGTTACTAGATGACCCAATCTGCTAGAACCAAATAATTTCTCTGGCAAAGTTATCAGACTGAAGTTGTTATTTGAAGTGGCAAGTTCTTAAATCATCAACACTGTAGAAGTCATCCAGACAGATATAAGTAAGTGCATCCGGAAGATATAAAACACAGAAGATTAGTGATACAAAACATTACACCTGGAATTGCATGAAGAGGGTGAACAATAGTGAAGTAATGGCAATAAAAATATGCCTCTCTTCAAGGTCCACGTATTTATTATCTATTTAATATTATTTGGATATAAAATACTATGCTAAAACAAAGAAAACCTGCAAAAAGCCCAAACAAAAATCATAGAATCATAAAATAACCAGATTGGAAAAGACCCACCGGATGATTGAGTCCAACTATTCCTATCAAACACTAAAAATCATCAGAGTTTGCTTTGGGATAAAGAGGTCTGATGTTTTTAAATTCTTATATCCAGGAAACCTGGGAGTATTGAGTATCTCTGAAAATTAAGGCACGTACATTTTATCATGTTATATATATTTGATTGCTCAATGGTAGATTAACTTATTAATGCTCAATGTCACTGGCCCTCTTAGAATACTCAGATACATAAATAAACTTTATTATAAAATTATGCTATGTTTCTGCTACTTTATGTTTTCCAGAGTTCTTTATTTAAGCAAGTTGAAGAAATGGTACAGGACAGTTTAATCACTTTGAATATTGAACGTTTAATTGGAACGTATGGACGAGTGACAGTAGAGTGGATTGCAAATGGGAGCATAAGCGATATATTTCCAGCTTCAGGATTGGTATGTAGTAACGTCACTGATATCAGGGAAGTACTGACTGTAATGTCTCAGACAATAAATGCAGAAGTACCAAGGAAGAAGAGTAGTGCATGTTAGATTGTCCTTTTCTGTTAATTCCTGCTTTCTGGGTCTTTGGTGTGATTCTGTCAGTCTGCACTTCTGGCTGGCACATAATACTGCAACACCACTCTTGCTCCTCTAGAGCCAGATATTGCACTGCTTTTTCTTGTCCAGGCTCTAGAATTGTCTGTTCATAGTATCCTGTTCGCAGAATTCTAATCCAGGCACAAGAATTGCCTATCTGTATCCTGTTCCCATCTTCCTTTCTTCCTAATGTGTAAAATCAAAGGTAGGAATCTGGCAGGGTTCACTATTTCTCCTCATTTTATCAATACAAGTGAAAGCTTCAGTGACCCAGGAGAATTCCACAAATCCCTATTTTCCCTACTTTTGAGACTGTTTAATATTCCAACCACACTAAAATCCAGTGTTTTCTGCTATCAAAGCTCTTGGTATGCCTCTAGGACCAACATAAACCAGGTTCTTTAAACCAAGGCCTCCACCTGTTGTCCATTGATAGAAGACACAAAGCCCCATGGGCCTTGAGGCTGGAGAGCTGTAGATCTCCAGAGGCCCCTTTCAACCTCAACCATTGATTCTGTGATGTTGAGGGTATATGATCACTTTGAAATTACTGAACTGATTTGCTTAAACTTGGAGTGTGCTGTCAGAACAAAGTCTCAGGAGGAAAGCCTGTTAATAATGGAGATACTTACAGTTAGCTGGATTCCATCAGAATCACTCTCAACGGGGAATTTCATCTCTCTGATTATCATGCTTCCTATTGAGAATCTATTTCTTGCTTTGTCACGTGGTTCAATTTTTTTTAACCTGTATTTTGCTACATTGTATTTTTTTCTCAGTGTGACTCTGATGCCTCTTTCTGGGTCTTGTGTTTAGTTTTTGTACACTTCCTTGGGGTGTTTTGGGGTGGTGGTGGTTTTGTTAGGGTTTTAGATTAATTGGTATAATAGCATGGAGAGGAAGTTTGACTTAGGGTTTTTTTTTCCCCTCCCCTTAAAACTTTAGATTACATTTTCAGAAGGTCAAGCCCTGTCCACACTCACCCTGACAGTTCTCGCGGACAGTGTTGCAGAGCTTTCTGAGACCGTGGAAATCACACTCACCTGCATTACCACTGTGGGTGTTCAGGATCCCACAAAAGGAGCTGTCATTGATCCAAAAAGAGCAAGAGCTGTCCTTACCATTTTACCCAGTGACTCTCCACATGGTGTCATTGGGTGGCATATGGAATCTCTCTTTGCTGAAGTAACAGAGCCAGAAGGTAAGTGTATTTCTTGATTCTTAGGAAAAACCACAAGGCTTTTTTTAATATATAAATGTATTATATGCATATTTTTTGGTTTAAGCTATATCAGCATTTTTTCTACAATGTATATCCTTTAAAATACATAGCTATGCTATTCCCTTACATACAATTTATGCTGTATTTCATATTGTCTGTATCAACATTATCAGGTCATTTTTGATTTGGGGTGAGTTATTAAAATCTTGGCATCTTCTGTAAAAAAACAATAGTAGATAAAGTCATTCAATTTAGATAAAAAGCCAAACTTGCCCATTTAGTGTGGTTAATATTTTGCTTAAAATAATTTACATAGGACTGGGTCAAGAAGGGAAGAGGTTTGTCTTGTGGGGTAGGGGAAGGAAGGAAGCAGAACAAGAATGAATTATGTTTCAAGAGAACTGAAATGGGTTTTTTTTGCTTCCCAGCTGTGTATTTAGCTTGACTGTGTCAGTTTTCCTTCCAGGCACCAAGTGAATTTGTAAAGGATGCTGCTGTGGTGCTCAGGCTCCTGCCCAGGAAGCCAGCCAGCTGATTGCTGGCATTCCCTGCTGCCTGCTGGGTTTCCAGCAGCTGCCTGATGGATTTTTCATAATACAAAACCCCAGTTGAAATTTCCTGGCAATTTAATGTACTGTCTATATTAACAAATACAATTTATGAAGAATACATTTTATATCAAAATATAGTTGCAGATAAACCCTTCTCACCAGTTAAAGTGAATTAGCGTTGCCCCTTTTTTAGTACCTGAAAGTATTATGAGGGGACTTTGTTGGCTCCCTACATACACATGCATGCATGTTATAAACACTTAGGCTTTGAAGTTAGGATTCAGGGCGTGTTCTTTGGTTTCATTTGTTGCTTAGTTTCTTTTCTGATCTTTATATATTGTAATTTAATGTAACTATATACATGTGCTGGCTGTGAAGAAATATCTAGCTAATACAAGAAACAAACTCATCTGAAGTACAAAGCCTATTGCTTTTTATGTTGCTAGGTCTCCTGTCATAAACACAGCACTTTTAGTCAAATGCTATGTTAGGTGTTTTATTGGGAAAAAGGTTTCAAATCTGGTTTCCCAAAAGGGATCTGAGCCTGACTAATACCAGTGTATCTCATTTTCTTCAAAAATTGATTTAAGGAAATGTGCAGCTAGAGTTACTGCCCCCCAAATGGCTTTCTGTATCAGCATCAGTAGTGATGTCCTAGGCACTTAAAAGGCTAGGCAAAAGAGTGAGAAGGAAGTTTTGAAGAAAAACTGAATGAAACCATCATTGTTGAAGTAACAGTTTATGCAGCAGACATTTGAAACTGAAAATATTCCATATTTTATGTATGGCAGATCAGATTTAAAAATGCTTACCAGATGTATGCACTGTGTGCTGTGTGCTCACACCACTTGTTATGTGCTTATTTCCTTGAGTCATTAAATTATCCAAGGTTTGTTATGTTGCTAAGCAGAAGTGGGCTGTGTTAAGCTGCTCCAGTACAATTAGATGAGCTGAAAATCAGGCCAAGCAGAGGTTGAAACAATCAGTTCATGACGTTTTTTCTCTTCTTTTTACAGGAGAAGTGAATTCAACTACTCTTACTTTACAAATTGTTCGAGAGCAAGGGTTTGTTGGAGAAATTGCAGTTCAGCTGAGCACCGCACCTAACTTTGAACTCCCCCTCTCCAACCAAGCGACAGAGGATGAGGATTATGTATTGGAAAAGAAGACAATCATTATGGCAGAGAACACAACAGTAGCTCCTGTTGTAGTCACTATTTTGCCTGTGAGTAGTCAGTCTACCTACAATTTTGGCTAATAATGTTGTTTGAGGAAGAGGGAAATGGTGTTATCAAATGGTGCTATATACCAGAAAGACTTAGCATCCCAGAAATAGCTAAAGTAGGATTTTTGCTGTACCAGATGGTTGTGTCTTAGAAAGAATTCTTCAAAAGAACTGAAGAACTCATCACCAGGAATGAACCAAAATTCTTGGTTTGTTACAATCCCAAAACATAGAATAGAATAATGACAAATGAGAAAAAAACTCCTTTACTTTGAAAAGCTTTTTTTTTACTCTAAAAACTTAACAGATTTGTTCTGTAGTTCAGGAATGTTATTTTTTCACCAAAAATATATATATTCTTTGAATATATTAAGAATGGAAGTATTGCTTTTCAAGTTCCTGCTTAGTTTCTGAAATTTGGCCAGCTTTCTTACAGAAATGAGAAATGAGTGACAGCCAAGAGTACTTTCCACCATTCCTGCAGACCTGGAAACTGACTACCAACTTCTCTTTCTAAAACTCAGTGAAGTTCTCTGTTTCCCTTTTCATAGGATGTGAAGCAAGTTTTATGTTACTTGCTGCTGAGAGTAGTCAGCAACTTACAAGTGGTCATCTTTCTGACTGTATTACTGTGTTTTATTTAAACATAATTTAAAAATTAAGTATATTCTTTCAGGACAATGTTCCGGAATTGCAGGAAGGATTCATAATCAATATTACTGATGTGCAGCTGGTTGATTCTGCCAGTGGAGGTCAGCCAAGTGTGAAGAGGCTTGGCTTAGAAATAGCTGAAGTAACAATTGAGGAAAATGATGATGCCAGAGGAGTATTTAATTTCAATGTTACGAAGGTAGGTCAGTCTGAATGAGAAATGTCTGAATGAAGCAGCAGTCGAGCAGGAGAGTCTGTGTTTCAGCTATTTTGATAGTGTTCTGATAGGCTTTAGAAGAGTAAATTGTTCTGGATAAAATGTCAGATACTGGACAAACCGTCATAAAGCTTCTTCACAATTAATTTTTGGAATTACATACACTTCAGGAGGTCTTCCAATGCTGAGTTTTGCTCAAGCAGGGTCAATGGTAAATTCAGATCAGTTTTCAATGTTTATGTGTTTCTTTTTTTTTTTTTTTTTACCTGAAACACAATACGAAAACAAACAAGTTACAGTGACACTCAGCAGTTTCTTGTTGAATTTACAGGATATAACTGGAACTGTTACTGGTTATGAGTTACCACCACCTCAGAATATACTGAAACTTCCCGTTGTTCGGCATGCTGGGAGGTTTGGGTCAGCAACCCTGTATTGGGAAGCCATTAATTTAACTGCTGGCTTTGAAGACTTCACACCATCATTTGGAAACCTTACTTTTGCAGATGGGCAGGTACATGCTTGATGAAAGTTTAACTGTCTCTGGGTCACCAGCTGAAGTGGTTTCTCCTGGAAAAAATTGCGTGTTTCCATTGAAAACATTTTTTTTATGGCCTTATGCATGCTCTTGACTTCAGATTTTAACATGAAAATGCAGAATGTTCATAAGTGTTGACCAAATATCAATGTACATCTTTGGTACATCGTTTGTGTGAAGACATAATTTCTAATAAAAAATATTCTTACGCTGAAAATTCGTGATATTATCTGTCTTCTCTACATTCTCAGAATAAGTGTGTATATTTTCTTAGCTCTGTTTGAAATATTTTAAATCTCATGCTTCCTCTGGCAATACTTTGTATACTTAAGAATATTTGATTTCAAACAAACAGAACTAATCTTTGGCAAGTGGAAGGATGCATTTTGTGAGCAGGACTATGACTTAAGTACAATATTGTTTACCCATACTTTCTACTGAGTACCAAAGCACAGCTGTCTGCTGGTTCTAACATACAAGATTTACATTGGTGGTATAAAAACTACTCATAAAATTTTGTTATCTTATTCTAAATAAATGAGTAAGATATGAAATAAGCACAACTGAACAATGTTCAAGAAGACCTTGAGGATGGTCTGAGGGCTGGAGCATCTCCTAAAGTAGGACAGGATGAGAGAGCTGGGTTTTCTCAGCCTGGAGAAGAGAAGGCTGTGGGGAGACCTTAGAGCAGCTCCAGGAAAGCTTGGGAGGGGGTCTTCATCAGGGAGTAGAGGGATAGCATGAGAGGGAATGGTTTTCAACTGAAAGGGGGGAGATTAAGATGAGATAATAGTTTACTGTAAGAGTGATTAGGTATTGGCCCAGGTTGCCCAGAGAAGTCGTGGATGCCCCATCCCTGGAGCTATTCAAGTGCAGGTTGGATAGGGCTTTAAGCAACGTGATCCAGTGGAACGTCTCTGCCCATGACAGGGGGGTTGGAACTAGATGATATTTAAGATCCCTTCCAACCTAAACCATTCTATGATTCTATGTGTATTTATCTACTTTTAGATGAATTTTACCTTCTTTAAATTTCATGGTTTTTTCAAACAATTCACAGAATATTATTAATGAAGACTTGTTCTTTTTTTAAACAATTTCTACAGGCTACAGGAGAAATAGAAATTACAATTGTAGATGACAGTGAAGTTGAGTTCCTTGAGATATTCAGGATTGCTCTGGTGAGGGCTACAGGTGGTGGAAGACTTGGGGATGACAACCTCGTAACAGTTGCTATTCCGCCAAATGATTCTCCTGTTGGAGTATTTGGGTTTGAAGAAAAGAACGTGAGTTTTATTTGGATTGCACCCTATACTACTCTGCATTGACAGTGGCTTTATGTCAGTAATACATAGCTGGTTTTGGTAAATATTCACTGCAGTGAAAAACATTACTTCACTGAAAGGCATAGTAATGCTTGTCTTCATCTAGCTGTATAGGATGGTGATAACAGTGAAAGTGCTGCTGTATAGATCAGATTTCTGCATGACTAAATCAATTGAATTCAGTATACTAATAACTGAGACAGCACAAGTAGGATTTTTTTTTGTAGTCTATTGAATATTAAATTGGTTTTGTAATAATCTGTATTACCATAAGTAAAGCTTGGAAAGAAATTACAAAACGTATCTCATCTTAGTTCTTGTCAGTGAATGATTCTCCTGCTTCCTATTTTGCTGGTACTGTGCTGCTGTGTGACTCAATCCCGGTAATTGTTCTGAATCATAGAGCACACAGAAATAACATGTTTGACTAAACTTTGGTAGCAGAATTCAACACAACACTTACATCTATTCTATTCCCATTGATTTTCACTCTTGTCATTATTTTACTTTGTCATCAATGATGCTTTTCGTGGCTTATCTTAACTTATGCCTTTTGCTACAGCATTTCTAATTTCTCTCTTTCTTCATCAGGTAAAAGTGAAGGAACCTCAGACACCTGATGACTCTGCTGCAGTTGTATTGCTCACTGTGAGTCGAAGTCAAGGAGGACGGGGAGCAGTTAAAGTGCTATGGATTCTTGAGGAAGCAGCTAGATATGATCTGACTCCTCTGAATGGCACCCTTCATTTCAATGAGGTATTTCTGATATTACAATTTACTATTATGTTTATAAACACTTTCTTCCGCTTATATGTGTTTACATGGTTGTCATTATGTATTTACAGAAGTAGTGGTTTATGAAGTATTACAGTACTAGAAAAGGCCATTTTGAACTGGTGGTGTTAGCAGTATGCAGTGTTTTTTCATACAGAAAAGCAAGGCTGACACACCTTTTTTAGGGAAGCATACTGTAATCATCAGGAAGATGGGCTCTTCAATTCTGAATTGGTTTTATAATCAAGGAAGAACAACAAAACTCTACTGAATGTGAAGAATGGTTATAGAAACATTTATGCCATTGCAGTATCAGACAACTGAAAGAGAATATTGATATTGAAAGGGTGAGAAGGATAAATGAATGACCAAAATCTGCATATTTCAAAAAAAGAAACAAGCCAAAATCACCCTAGTGACTTTCAGACTGGGTAGTGTTATTTGACATTTTTTCATCTCAGTTTAAAACTCTGAACTAGGAGCAAAAATATTGGATGTTGTCAAGCATTGTTTTTATCTTTATATAAGTCCTTTTTGTTTTACTCAAAATATTTAATGAAGTCTTTTAACATAAAACATAGTCTATTCTGTCTGTACAAGGCTTTGCATTAAATAAACCAACATTTTTTTTTCTTTTTGCATTAGTTATCTTTGAAATAGACTTTTTTTTGTAAGACCACCAGTATTTGGCTAAGTTTTGCTATAATTTTGCTATCCTTTCTCTGGTAGTGGGCCTGAAAATTGTTTTTAATTCCTGAAGTTCCCATATATGCATATTTAAGAATACAAGTATGTATACATCGTGTACTAAAGCTATAAGATATGTACTGACCTTTTTCCTTTATTCTTAATTTAAGCATTTGTTACTGTCAACAAAAACATGGATTAGACAGGAATTTGTTATGACCTAACATAACTAATCTTAATAATATTAATCCTTAGAAAGTATGTATTCTATTGAATATGCACTGTTCTGATGGAAAAGATTTTTTATAAAAATTTTACTCTAAGTTGAAAACTTATATGTGAATAAAATTTCAAACTAATTTAAGCCATTATTCAGTTGAAAATAGCCAGGGTGTTTTTGGGAGAGGCAATATGGAGAGACAATTTTTACTGCTTATCAATACTTGAGAAAACATTTCAGGTGGATCAGAAATGTGGTATTTAAAGAAACTATTACTAAATATATCAAGCATATACAAACTTAACAGTTCATCCTTTTTTATAATACCATAATTCGTTTAGTTTCACTCAATGTGTGTGTATCTTCTGGTCTTTACATGATGCAGACTGAGTCTCAGAAGCTGATTGTTTTACATGCAGTACAAGATGGCCTGCTAGAAGGGAATGAAACATTTACCATTCAGCTGGTCTCTACTGGCAATGCAGAGATATCCCCTGTAAATGGTAAATAATAAATTCATTAAAGTCTACTTTGAGACATTTCATATTATAATTCTTCTAAGTCTGTTCATATTATTTTAGTCCACAGTGTTTATGCCACTAGTCCGTTTTGACTGTCCATCCTTTTCTCTAAGTTGTTTCCTTGTCTGAAGAAATAAAACGGAATTTTAAGTGATAATTTTTCATTCTAAATTAATTGTTGGTGTAGACTTCTGTGTTCCAATAGTTACCACTGTCCATAAAGAATTCTTTAACTAAAAGAAACAAAACTCAAAAGCAGGTTCAGACCGGTAAGAATCATAGAATTATCTCATTTTTAAGGGACCGCTCTTGGGAGACATCTAGTTGAAAACCTTGCTCAAGGAACAGGAAGATTCACAATTATTTCAAGCTGCTGAATGCCTTTTCCAATCAAACTCTGAATACCTTCAAGGATGGTGTTCTGTGGGCTCTCTGGAAAGCCAATGTTTAACCACTCATGTCGCAAAATTTGCAAAAGTTAGCTCTTTAGTTAGTTTTCATTTACCATTAGAAAACTTTGTTGCCTTCATAGGTGTTGCAACTATCATTATTTTGGGTGATGAAGGAGCTTCTGGGGTGGTTGGAATAGCTGATTCATCCAAGCATGTTCTGATTGGAGAACCTTCAGGAAACTATGATGGTACTGCTCTTATTAGGTGGGTACTTCACTAATTTTAGCAAACGAAGGACAACAGCTCATTTTCAAAAGCTATGAGGATCTACATTTTACAAGAACTTCTTATGTGCTGCTTTTAGTTATCACTTCTAAAATGAGAACTGCTGGTTTTCCAAGGAGAGAAGAATGTACAATGTGTGTACCTTTTCAGTATTACTGGGGAGTATTCCTCTCAGTCTTAAAATTATTTACGATGCTGATGCATTGAAGGAAAAAGGTTTCTAAGGGGAGTGGGAATAGGTGACATCTGAAGATGCTTTGTGCTCATCAGGATTCAGTTCAGGGTTGATGCCTGAACTGTATTTCATCCCATATTGCTATGATGGCTGGGAACTGGTTTTTAGTTCAAAAAAGATGCAATTATTTCACTGCATTCAATCAGTTGGAAACAGGATAAAGGAGTGAAGATGTTGCCATACATTCTAGAAGTATTGGAAGAACTGGTTATGACACTTTCCCTTGGTGAACTATAAAATATAAGCAAGAGAATAGCTTCTCGTGCTGCCCTGAGATGCCCAAAAGGCAAAGTGATACTTTATGCAGCATGAATTGTAGATCATGTCGCAGATCATGCTAGATATAGACAAATCAGTCACCAAGGCTAATGCTGTAAGATTAAACTGTAGGTTTTTAGCAGACCGAACATTTCTAAAGCAACCACACAGTAGTATCCAGTGTTCTGCCTTAAAAATGTAATTCCCTCTGGACATTACCCTCAAGTCCCATTTCCTATCTGTTTTACATATCTATCTCCAGCAAAGCAGCATGGAATTGAGAACTCAAGTTTCAGTCCCCACCTGTTGGGGTATATGTGCAAAGAAACATTAAAGACTTCTCAGTAAAAATAAAGCTCGAGATGCCTCCCAACACAGAAAAATAAAACAGGACTGCAGATATCTTGCTGGTCTAAAGAGGCAATTATAAAGATCTTAATAGTGTCTTAGTACATTAAAATTCAAGCTTCAGTGTGATGATAAAATTTCTTTCATGCCCAAAGGCTGTCTGCCTCTGGACTGGATCTTAAATAATAAAGGTAGAAAATAAAATCCATGCCTGTGTTCCTACCTGCAGCCTGGTACGTGGCCCAGGGATTTTTGGTGAGATCATAATATATTGGAATATAACACCTCCTCATCACATGGAGTTTATTGAGACATCGGGGAACTTGATGATGCGAGACAGGCAGTCTGCAGCAGTTGTTCTAATACAGGTATATGAGAGATTTTACACCAATAGCTATCTCAGCTACTTCCTTTTATTTAGTTAGTGTCGTGGTTTGAAATTAGTTATACCTCTGTCCCTGGAAATGTATTGAAACCTTTTATATTTTATGGGTTCTTCTCCATAGGCCATAGATGACAACCGTCCTGAGGAGAAGTATTACTACCAGTTTCAACTAACCAGAATCAGTGATGGAGGACTCATCAATGAATCTAGCAGCATGGCAAATATTACCATGGCTGCAAGTGATATTCCATATGGAGAGTTTGCATTTTCACAGGAACTTTTTCGAACAACAGAAGAAGAAAAATGGGTATTAGGTTAAAATTCCTGTTAGGAAAAATATTGATAGATATAGATATTGTTGCTAGTTTTACCTTCATCTTTAGAAAAAGAGTGACTCAAAGTTTTATTCTGCATTTATCATGGTGCAGTCTTCAGAATGACTGTTGGAGGCTTTGGCAGTTTTATAATACCCCAAAAAATGTCAGCTTTTTGCTAAGTTATGTGTGCTTTGTACTTACTAAAGCAATATGTTGTTACCTGACAGAACTATTGAAAAGATGCCTTTAGAACAGTCTCCTAAAGGCAACTGTAACAGAAAAACAAAGCCATTTTTTAAAGAAAATTTCCTTTTCCCCTCAGGTTAACATCACTATTGTGCGTTCCAGGGGATCCTATGGCAAAGTGCGTCTTTACTTTCAGATAATAAATGGGACTGCAGAGGAGGGAGTTGATTTCACTTCCACAGTAAGGGAACTGTTTTTTGAACTACATGAGGAGAGTAAAATGATTATGGTGGAAATTCATGACGATGACATTCCTGAAGGTCCTGAAGACTTTTCAGTGAAGCTTACAAAAGTGGAACTCCAAGGAAGGTAAACACAAATTTCTCAGGTGATTGACTGCAAGCAGGAGTACAAACATCTGAGTCTGATCTGCCTGCATAAAGTTGACACTGAATTTTAAAGTTTTGCTGTAAAATTTCATAAGACAGCTATAATAAACATCAGAAATTTGATGTATAGATAATGCAGTTCTCATAACATAGGTATAAAGATTTTGCTGATTAAGATTTATTAAAGCTAGAGGTCTATACATTGCATACAAGTTGTCAGGTAGCATTAAATTCAAATAATAAGTAAAAAAAGAAAGATACATAATTCTGTGTATAAACTGGTATTTTTGCATACATAAAGTTTGAAAAAGTGTGACTACATAGTCTTCGATGGTAACTATCAGAAAACCAAAGTTGTGATTGACAAAACGTCACACCCACATCTCAATACTTGCACAACAATATTTTGTGTAATTTTCTTTTTTATGTTTTTGCAAGTGGATTTGATTTTGCTGTAAAAGAAAATGGTCTACAGGTGGATCAACCTCCAATAATAGGAAATATCTCCACAGTACGAGTCACTATAGCAAAAAGTGATAATGCAGAAGGCATCATAGAATTTGATCCACAGTATATCCTCCTACAGGGTAAGTTTACTTTAGAAGGTGAGTTTATCCAGTTGGCAGACAATCACAAGCAATCTACCCCAGGGCTAAGTGTTGGGGCTGGTTCAGTTTATCTTTATCTGTGATCTAGATGAAGGGATCAAGTGCTCCTTCAGTCAATTTGCAGATGACACCACACTGGGTAGAAGTGTTCATCTGCAGGAGGGAAGGAACATGCTGCAGAGGCATCTGAACAGGCTGGAATGGTAAACTGAGGCCAATTGTGTGATATTCAACAAGGTTCAGTGTTGGGTCATACGCTTGGTTCATAACAACCCTGTATAGTACTCCAAGTCTGGGGAAGAGTGGATTCAAATCTGCAAGGTGGGAAAGAACCTGGGTTTGTTGGTTGACAGCAGCTGAACATGAGCCACCAGTGTGCCCAGGTGGCCAGCAGCATCCTGGCTTGTGTCAGAAGTCTGGCCAGCAGGACTGGGGAAGGGATTGTCCCTCTGTACTCAGCTCTGGTGAGGCCACACCTTGAATAATGTGTTTGAAGGGCTGGAGTGCATCTGGAGAAAAGCAACAAGAGAGGCCAGTGTCTAGGTACAGGAATTATTAGGAGTAACTGAGTGAAATGGGGCTGTTTAGCATGGAGACCAGGAGTCTGAGGGGACGCATCATTGCTCTCTAAAACTACCTGAAAAGAGGCTATAGTGCTGTGGGTGTTGGTCTCTTCTCACAAAAGACAAGGGATACAACATGACCTCAAGCTCTACCATCAAGGTTTAGTGGATATTAGGAAAAATTTCTTACTGAAAGAGTGGTGAAGCACTGGCAGAGGCTGCCCAGGGCAATGGTGAAGTCTCCATCCCTAGAGGCATTAAAAAAATGGCCCTTTGGGAAATGGTTTAGCAGGTACTGTGGTGCTGGGCTGATGGTTGGACTGGATGACCTGAGAGATACCTCAAAGGTGTATAAATGTGGTGCTTAGCAACATGGCTTAGTGGTGGGCTTGGCAGTATTGAGTTTATGGTCAGACTCAACTGAAATATTTTTATGAATCCATAATTCTATATCTTTTCACTGTGGCTTAGAAGATAAATCTGTGTCTATGGAATAAATTTTGAAAAAAACTCCAGATCTTTTCCTGATTTATTCTTCCAGTGGAAGAAGATGCTGGATTGATCATGATTCCTGTTGTGAGAAAACGTGGAACTTACGGCTATGTAACAGCTGATTTCCTTTCTCGAAGTATTTCTGCACTTCCCGATGGTGTTGACTATATCATACATAATAATTCTGTCATTTTCCATCATGGTCAGAACCAGACTTTTATTTATATCTCCATTGTAGATGACGAAGAAAGGTATTTTTTAAATTTGTATTTATTCACTAGTTTACTTCTACAAAAAACTTTTTTAGCATTTTTGGTATGCCTGTGTGTAGAACTGAAATTGAAAACCAAATCTCTGTAATGCTGAAAAATCACCTACATTTAAAAGGGGAAAAAGAAGCTATTATTAGAATTTTAAGGTACCTGTTAAATTTTATGCAAATAATGGGTTTTTTTAAAGAGCTTATCACAGATTTTTGGTGTTAATAGTACTGCTATGAATCATAAAATATTTTACTGTATTTTTTTAAAATTTAACATGGGTAGAAAATATATTATTAATTTTGTTGCAGATCACCTTTCTAAGCAAACAGGAGGAATCTTCTGCTTTATGCTTAAATACTTATGTATAACTACCTCTAAACAGTTCCAATAGGATGCCTGATTGAATTATTGTGTATAGTTTTAATTTAACTTCTTTTCTCGGATATCTCAGAACTCTTTCTTTTTCCATGCAGCGAATTTGCAGAGCAATTTGAAATCCAGCTGATGGGAGCCACTGGTGGAGCAGTCCTGGGGCTCCACCTAGTGAGCCAGGTCACTATTGCTAAGAGTGACACCCCCCAGGGCGTTGTCCGGTTCCTCAACCAAAGTCGAATTATTCTTCCCAATCCTGATACACTTACTTTCGTGTCCCTGGTACTGGAAAGAACTGGAAGGTTGTCGGGGGAGACACAGGTGGGCCCTGGCTGTCGAAAGACTGAGAGCCTTCTATTGTTTAGGTCAAAAAGCTCCTGAATCTTCCTTCAAGTGCTTTGTGACTGATTTATAATAGGATAATCACAGCCTTTTATTAAACAGGAATTCCCTGTAGTTGCAGTATAGCAGAAAATGTTGTTACAGCTTTACTCTTCTCTTTCTGCTCCTTCTTTCTTTCTCTTATTATTGTCTTTTGTACTTTGTTTTGATCTATCTTGTAATTCCATTGAAAATATGGTTGATTTCATGCATCACTGGTAATTTAATTTAATTCAGTTGAATTATTTCCTAAAACTAGTCAAACTCTTATCAGTAATTTTTTTCTAAGCGTTCTCTATATTCTTGTCTTTACTCTGTACAGACCACTGATAAAATGATGGTGTAAATATAAACCAAGGTAAGCCTTTCACAGTCTTGGCAAATGACTGGAAGACTGTCAGTAAAGACCATCATCTCCTCCTCTGCACATATAAAAATTGCCTTTGTCTTCTTTGACTATTTCTGGAAGTCATTTGAGAAAACTATGAAACAATTTAAATGGACAAAATAATAATTTTCAAGTGCTGAATATGATCCACTCAAAAGCAGTCTAATTTCTGGGAAATTTTGAGGATATTCTAACTTTCCATCAGGCTGAAGAAGTATGAATCATAATTTGAGGGATTAAAAACTTCTACTGCAGGTGCTTAAGAAAATATTTGTCATTTTCTGTCGTGGTATCAGCCTGCACAGTGAATAATTTTGGTCATGTGTACTCATCTGGGGAGCTCTGCTAAACAAATCATTAAAGGAAGAGAAGTAGAAACTGCCCTGTGTATTTTCTGTTATGTGCTAAAGAAATCTCAGTTTATCTTCTTTTGTATTACTAACGTACAGAATTTCATAAACTGTCTTTGTGGCTGATTCTTCAACATTTTAATTTGTAACTTGTCATGTTTTCCCACATAGAATTAATTATGAGTATTTTGTATTCACTATTAAAAGCAAGTATTTAAACATAGCTAGTCACCAGATAGATACAATAATTTTTATGTCATTCATATTACTCTGTTATTTCTGCCCTTGTCTCCACTCTAAATCTGAAATTGTGGTATTTCACAGATCAGCTGGGACATCTTGGGACCCAATTCAGAAGAGGTTTTATCTCCCATGAATAGTGACATTGGTGACCCTGTGAATGGATCATTCTATTTTGGAGAAGGAGAAGGAGGTCTGAGAGCTATTAATCTACAAATCTATCCTCATGAAGAAGTTGAAGTTCAAGAGATCTTCATTATTAGACTGAGCCTTGTCAAGGGTGAAACTGAAATAGATCCCAAAGCAAACAACGTTACCCTAACTGTAAGTCATTATAGGATTTCTTTATTCAAAGATCTGTGTTGGTATTGGTATTTATCCCGCAAAGCTTTTTAAAATTCATAATTATTTCATAATTTGTTTATTTTGTCCATTGTATGAGTTGGGCACAGTTTTACTTTTTAAAAAGCAAGACAAATAATCTGTCAGTAAAACCTGGTTTATAAGCCCCAATCTGGCCCTCTTATTTGCACATTTCTTTTCTCTTTGGAGAAAACATTGATTGAGTCCTCATTTCTAGATGTCAGTTTGTTGTTCATCCCTTCTTGACCTCTTCTTCTGCTCTAGCTATCGTACATAAAATAAAGGAGAAAATCTGACCATTGCAAAACAAGAAGAATGCAGAAATCTCTGTGAGAAGGCAGAGAGAAATCATTGCCATGTAGAAAGCATTGCTCTGGGTATACTGCAACTACAATTTTTATCNTCCTGATCTGTAAAGTGTTGATGTAACTATCTCCTATTTCCAGAGACTCCTGAATTTCTCCTTCAGGGAGAGAGGTGAGGAATAAGCCTGTATGTTTATTTGTGCATGCCAATGAATTGGCTTCTCAGGAGGCACTGGTATTACACCTCAATTTTAAGTCAGTTCCCCAGGTATTCTTACTACAGCTAGCAATTCATGCAGATGGATTTGGATGAGCTCCACCCCAGAGGGCTGAGTTTGCCAAATGATATTGTTGGAAGATTTTCTGTACACATGCACAAGGTGCAGGAGCATTTCCTGCTATAGTAGAATCTTCAGCTAGAATCATAGAATGGTTTGGGTTGGGAGGGACCTTAAATGTCATGCAGTTCCAACTTACCTAAAATGGGCAAGAACACCTCCCACTGGATCAGGTTGCTCAATACTCCTTCCCACCTGACCTTGAAAACTTCCAGGAATGGGACAGTCATGGCTTTCCTGGGAAACCTGTGCCAGTGCATCACCACTTTCATTGGGAAGAACATTTTCCTGATGTCTAATCTACATCTTCCCCCTTCCAATTTAAAGACGTTTCACCTCATTCTATCACTCTGTGTCTTTGTAAAAAGTCCCTCCCCAGCTTTTCTTTGGACCTGTCAGGTACTGGGAGGCTGCTATAAGATCTCCCCAGAACCTTCTCTTCTCCAGGCTCAACAACCCACCTCTCTTAGCTTGTCTTCATAGCAGAGGTACTCTGGCACTTGCATAATTTTCATGGCTTCCCCTGGACCCATTCCTACAGTTCCCTATTTTTCGTATGCTGGGGATTGTAGACAGAGCATTTGAATTAAAACTGTCCTTTTTCTTGCTTGGATAGTGCTTAAAATCTGAAAAGGGGACATTCACAATTTCTTTGCTGCTTCTCAATATCTTGTATCCATGGGATGTGTTTTCTGAATGTTTTCAAGATTACTTTACTCTCTGAAATGTGTTTAGAACATTTATAATTTATAAGTTGTTTAAAGCTGAGTGAAGCTTGACTCAGTGGACTGAATCAATGTCATTCCTTGACTTTGTTTACATATAGTGCTTTTCAAACCTGAACAGTTTCTGTATTTTTTGTTAACATCACATTTTGACTCCAGTTCGATTTATATCCTGCTTAAGCTTCTCTATGTATCATTGTATGATTTTCTCACAAAAGAGCAGAGTGTGTGTGTGAGCACATGGGCTGATAACACTCCTTTCTCATACCTCAATGGTCCTATCTGATGGGCTGGGTTTTTTTAATTCACTCAAGTCACAGTTTTTACTACCAATGTGCTGTTGAATCTTCTGAGGAGGAGAAGACTTCGTAGGAAGAACTAATAGATGTGTGCCCTGTAGCATCCAGCAATTAAAATCTCGATGGTTTGAACAAGAATATGGCTCACTCCACATTCTGATATTTTGTTTGTTTGTTTACTTTTTTTCAGATAGAGAAGTTTGGCAATCCCAATGGAATTGTACAGTTTGCTCCTGAATCATTAACTGAACATAACTATACAGAACCCTCTGCAGTGGAAGGGCCACAAAGTATTACACTGTTTGTCAGACGGATTCTGGGCACTATGGGAAATATAACGGTATTCTCACTCATTTTCTAATAGACAGTGCAATCAGAAATCATCCTCGGTAGCAATGTATGAAGGAATATTTTCTTCTCTGCCTTTCAATTGCTTGTTTCTCAAATTAATTTTTGAAATGTTAGCTTTTAGACTGATTCTAGCAAGGGCTCAGCCCTAGTACTTATTATTCTAGAGTCAGATTCAGTCTCCTCTGGTCATGAAGAAAAAGAAGAAAAACAGTAATGCAATGCTTCTCTCTCTTTTTCTTTGCTTCTTCTATATACATAGTGAGCTTTCTTTGAGATCATCGTAGCTTGCTTTTTCTTACTTAAAAGTAAGAATTAGAATATTTTGAACCATCACTTACATTGTTTTACCAAATGTTGTTCAGAAGTCAGAACTTGAGCAGTTATTCATTGAATTGAAAAAAAAGTAATAAAAGCATGTGCTGTGTTTAATGAGAGCTCCTCACTCCTTCCAGGTAAACCACCAAGTATGTCTTGGTGTTAATAGATATATATACACACACATATATGTTTTTAAATGCTTCAGGGATTCCAAATAGTTTTTAATAAAACTTCTGAAGATAAGAAATATTCATATTTTTACATGTTTTGTGAATGTGTTTCAGGTACACTGGGAAATACACAGTGAATCTGACATTGCAGGTGATTTCCTTAGGAAAGAAGGATCGGTTGTCATTGCTGACCAGCAGAGTACAGCTGAGATAATTATCTACCTGTTACCTGATGATGTTCCAGAACTGGATGAAAACTATGTGGTGCAGCTGATTTCAGTAGAAGGTGGTGCGGATTTAGACCAAGAGAAAAAAGTTTCAAGGATCTGTGTTTTTGCAAATGATGATCCTTATGGAGTGTTTGCCCTGTACTCCAATCAACAGTCAATATCAATAGAAAGAAACCTGGACCGGTACATTCAGATCAATATAACTCGGCATTCTGGGGCATTTGGAGATGTGATTGTTGAGTACCGGATCTTATCTGATTACGAGGAAGAGCTAATTGCACCTGAGAATGAGGTAGGATACCTCACAGTACAAGGTGGTGCCAGCTTTGGAGTGAAAAGAGTGCCAATAAGCAGCCAGGTGTGTATTGCCCTTTTAATTCCTATCATATCTGTTTTTTTCTGTTAGTGTTTATCACAATACGAATATGCCACAGTGAGATACTAAACTCTAAAAAGTATCCCCTCTGAAGAAGTATCCACAGAAAACAGGGGTTTAATATTATAAGTTTCGTATTTAATAGAATAGAAATGGGTAAAAACATAACATTACAATTGTAAAATCACTGCTATGCACGTGTTCAAATATTCATTTTCCTTCCATCATTGTTTTTTGTCACTAACAGTTCAATTCCTTATTATTATATGTATGGAAATATTTTCTCAATCTTCCGTTTTAGATTGTAAATCACGATCTGTTAGTGCTGACTCATGAAGCAGTAGATAAATTTGCCTTCAGTTCTCTGTGTTCCCTGGTTTATTATTACTACAGTCTTTCATCTATACATACATCCTTTTACATCCATCTTACATCCTTCTAATCCTATGAATTCAAGTCAAGCTGAGGTTCTCTCTGTGTTAGATACAATTTGATAAAATGACAATAGTTGTTTTTCAAGTGTGGATTCCAACAAACTGCTTGTAAATCTCATTCACAATATTGAAGTTTTAACTTTATTTCTTTTGAGATATATAATCAACAAAACACTTGTCTTGAAAACACTGCTTTTTGTATGCAAGTAGAAAAAACTGCTTGTTCTTCTGGTGGTTATCATGCTTTTAGAAGAATTAAATTGCTACCTTGTTATTTAAATTCTCTCTCTCAAAGGCATTTCTTTTTGTGGGCTTCAATTTTACTCTGGAACTGATTAATGTAAGCCTGGTTAGTGGAAGTGCCAAGGATGTGCCTAGAATATTGGAAGAAGCAAAGTCAGCTATTCTGCTTGTCCCTGCGGAAGCTGCCAATTCACAGGTCAGTAGACTGGTTGCAGTGTAATATTTCTGCCATAGAAGGAAGATACGCTTCATCATAATAGGTAGCTGCTATAGGAATTCAGATGGTGCCTTGACAATTTCGTCATTGCAACTGATTTAATGACTGACAAGATTTTGCAGTTGTTAATTGTACTGTATATTATCTTAGATCTGTAAATATATTTGCTAACCGTATCCTGGGCTGTTTCAGAAGAAGCATGGCCAGCAGAGTGAGGGAGAGGATTCTGCCCCCTCTAGTCCAGTATCATGAGACCTCGCCTGGGGTCCTGTGTCCAGCTCTGGAATCCTCAACATGAGAAGGATATGGTACTATTGGAACGGAACCAGAGTGGGGCTACAAAGATGATCTGAGGGCTGGAGCACCTCTACTGTGAGGACAGGCTGGGAGAGTTGGGGTTGTTCAGCTTGGAGAAGAGAAGGCTCTGAGGAGACTTTATAGTGGCCCTCCAGTACCTGAAGGGACTACAGGAAAGCTGCGGATTGACTTATCCAAGGACAAGGAGTCATGGGACAAAGGGAAATGTCTTCAAACTGGAAGGGAGGAGATTTAGATTAGACATTAGGAAGAAATCCCTCACGATGAGGGTGGTCAGGCTCTGGCACAGGTTGCCCAGGGAAAGTCGTGGATGCCCCCTCCCTGGTGGTGTTAAAGGTCAGGTTAGATGGGGCTTTGACTGGGTAATTTATACTTTTATTTATAGGAAATGTAAGTTCTGAGACTTAAAGGAGAAGAACTAATTCTGTACAATTTTTTTTTTTTTTATATAGAGCAGGCCCAAAGTAGGTAATAGCATGTGTGCACTAGTATGTGCAAACAGAGATGGAGGTTATGCTGGTTTTCAGTGCAGCTGATTTTTGACTGATCACTGAATGGGAAATTTTCTATTTGCCTGCTTCATATGACAGTGGTAAAAGAGAATTTGCCTGTTCTGATGCATGCTACCATTCCCTTTCTGTATGTCAAGCAAAGACAATAAGGTCCTATTTTTTATCTGTGAAATTTTATTGAAATTATATTCAATGATTTTAATTGCCTTGAAGCACTGTTCTGTCTTTTAATTTGTAATTGAACTTAATTCAAAAGGTCTTTCTGTAAACGTTATTTACTGCCTTATATCCATTTATCATTGCATTTAGAATGTGCAAATTATCCTTTCGGCCCACATGCTGCTCAAAGAAAAAGAAAAGTAGATCAAACTAGGAGGAATAATTTTATGAACAATGTCACATGGCTAAGACTTCAATTACATACAAATAACACTTTATTTTAGAGAAATTTGAGGGTTAAGAGAATTAAAGACAGGCTTGTTCATTGTTCTTTTTAACAACAAACACAGAGTGCTATCTAGAATGTTTTCAATACTGAACTGTCAGTCATGCTGGATCCTTTTATCTGAGATGTACTTAGAAATCTCAGATTAGAAAGTTATTGTTGAAGAGTTGTGAAGGAAAAAGTTATGCCTATATACTCAAGCATATGTACATACATACATAGATATGCAAACATGATTTTTGTAAAATGTCTGTTTTACAAAATACAGTAAATCTTCATATATGCTATTGTCCATTTATATTCCATTTTCTGTAACAAAATCTATTACACTTCCACAGGTTGGTTTTGCATCTGTGATTTTACGACTTACAGACATTGTAGCAGGGACAGGCCAAGCTGTTGTAACCAGAAAAGGAATTTATGGGTCTGTAACAGTTACCTGGATTTCAGGATATCCACCAGGACTAATTTCTAACTTTGCTCAGCCAGGCAATATTACTCCTCCGTTTGGTAAGTACTTGTATGAGGAAACAACTAAGAAATCTGCATACGTGATACCACCTTTTATCTTTTTGTACCTCTGCACACTTTCTTTATTGATGAAGAGTCTTTACAGTGAAATTTTATGGTCTGATTTTTTAATCTGTTAGAGGTATATTGATTTTATGAGGTTAAAAAAAAATAATGAATACAGACACAATGCTATGTCCCTGAAGGTCAGCTTTCAGTAATACCTTTATCATGCAGATTTCTTCTTCCTAATTGAAGTGTGTTGTGACTAAAACTCCTATCTCAACATGTCCCCAGGTAAGAAGAGGGTTTCTGTTCACTGATTTTGACTTGTGCTCTCTCCCACTTTCTCTCTTTTCCTTCAGGTACACTTGTATTTTCTTCTGGTGAGCAAATTAAAGTGATTACATTTTGGGCTACTCCAAGCCTAAATAAGTATGAGTCTTTTGCCATCAGTTTAACAGCAGTGCACAGCAACTTGTCTGGTGGAGCTCGCCTGAGGTAAGGATACTACTTATACTTTTAAGTCACACAGATTCTGTAAGAATTAAGACCTCTGTACAGGCATAAAACTTACAGTCATCCCTATAAAATTATAGGTAGGTAACAAGTTGTGGCAACTTCTTTGATAAATTATTGTATATTGTCTCAGGTAGAAACAAGTATCAGTGCTGCCTGAATACAGCTGAACCTTTCCTCCAGTTCCAGTCTGTTTCATATCACTGGGATCCAGGATGCTTGTAATGTGTCTGCAGTGATGGAGACAGCAACAAAAATGAAGAACCAAGATCAATAGTTTCACTTTGCTTAAAAATGAAAGCAACTCCAGTCATTAGTGTCCCTAAAAATCCATATTTGGAAGATCTTAGAAAACAAACATAATTTAAAATAAATAAAATGAAACAAGAAATTCTCCAAAACTACCTAATTTATTAGAAAACACCTTTTATTTGTTAAACCAAAATTATGACATTTAATGTAGTTTTCCATCTGAGCTAAATTATTTTGTATTTTTCAAACTATTTTCCTTAATTCTTCCTTACCTGTAGGTAGCTAAAAGAGATATAAAAAGACTGAACACAGGATTACACTGTGTGTGAATGGTATGGTATTGACTTCACTTTGATTTAAAATTACACTGGAAAATCTGAAAGAAGTAAGGAATGAACAAGACGGCTAAAGTCTGGAAACTGACTTCTCCTAGGCTGGTCCATACTGTGGACCGGTGTCCTCAGAACACCTCTCTACCCTGTGAATCAAATACTTTGACTGTACAAGAATGACCTTTCCTAAACAAGTTAGGATTACATCCCACAGGAGGTAAAGGTGACAATTACTTTGAAGACTTTTTTGCTCCTTTCAGGGTAGAAAAGGTCTGGTTTGCGACCAAAATCACTCACTTTAATTGTACTGCCATTTGATAGCCTCTGACATTGAATAGTGAGACAGTTCTAGTGGTCAGCATGACACCCAAAGTTTAGTGAAAAGTCTTATTTTCTAAAAAGAAGGGAATATATTTAACATGAACAAAGTAGAGCTTGCATTGATACTGATAATAGGTCTCCAATCTGGAAAAAAAGTGCTATAAGCAATGTTGCAAGGGGGCAGCTGGTATTTCAAAGCCCCTCTTTGAGTATTAAAATACCTTGCCTTCCTTCTCCAGCTTCCTGGCTCAAACTGTAGATCTGCCAGCACCCACCATTTTCCCTTGGTACAGGTAGTTCGTTCTGCAGTTCAAACTGGTATTACTCAAAGTGTCTGTGTTGTAATATATCACAGAATCACAGAATCATTCAGTTGGAAAAGACCCCCAGGATCATCAAGATCAACCATTCTTATCAACCATTAAACTGTGCTCCCCAGCACCTCATCCACCTGTCTTTTAAACACTTCCAGGACAGGTGACTCACCCACCTCCCTGGACAGCCTCTGCCAGTGCCCAATACTGTTTCCATGAAAATTTTTTTTCTGATGTCCAGCCTGAACCTCCCCTGGTGCAGCTTNGCTCCTCCAGGCAGCTTTCCAGCCAGACTTCTCCTCGTCTGTAGCTCTGCATAGGGTTGTTGTGCCCCAAGTGCAGGACCCAGCATTTGTCCTTGTTAAAACTCATGCCATTGGTCTCAGCCCAGTGGTCTAGCCTGTTCAGATCCCTTTGTAGAGCCTTCCTACCGTCCAGCAGATCAACACATCCACTCAACTTAATGTCATCCATATCTCTATGTTTTGTCCGTAACAGAAAGATATCACACTTCCTTTACCTCTGTGTTTTCTTGGGAAAACCTTATTTTGTTTACCATATCACAGAATCACAGAATCACCGGGTTGGAAGAGACCCACTGGATCATCGAGTCCAACCACTCCCACAAAATACTAAACCATGTCCCTCAGGACCTCGTCCACCCGTAACTTAAACACCTCCAGGGAAGGCGAATCAACCACCTCCCTGGGCAGCATATTCCAGTGCCTAATGACCCTTTCCGTAAAAAACTT
>WAAB01021933.1:78188-97293 GCA_013389865.1 Piaya cayana
CCCATAGACTTGTGGGTGTCCAGTTGGGCAAGCAAGGCTCTGACCTCCTCCTCTTGGACCATGGGAGCCTCATATTGCTCCTATAGTTCCGGGGTTTGTACACAGAGGGAACAGCTTTCTTTGCGGTTAAAGACTGAGGCAAAGAAGGCATTTAGTACCTCAGCCTTCTCCTCCATAGAATCATAGAATGGTTTGCGTTAAGAGGCACCTTAAAGCCCATCCAGTTCCAACCCCCTGCCATGGGCAGGGACACCATCCACTGGATCAAGTTGCTCAAAGCACCATGGGGCATCCACAAATTTGTCAGCCAACCTCTGCCAGTGCCTCACTGCCCTCACAGGGAAACGTTTATTCCAAATATCTAATCTCTACCTCCCCTCTTTCAGCCTGACCTTCACTCTATCACTTGTTGACTCTGGATGCACTAAGCCTTTGGAGGGCTATTCAACCCAATCACTGCAAAAACATTTTTGGGCAAAACTCTTCATAACTTGCTTTGTAAAGACGATATTTCTTTCCTTTACCATGACACTATTTTTTTAAATCCACTTTCTTACAGTTATCATTGATTGCTCACTGGAAATTAATCTGCTTAGGTGTTCTGCTTTTCGTACTTAATATTTCCTCTCCTAACTTTTATATCTTTTCTGTTTCAGATCAGGATTTACGGTAGCTGAAATTGAGCCAGTGGGGATCTTCCAGTTTGCTGTTAACTCCAGAACTGTTTCAGTTGAAGAAGGAGTTCAGGCAGTCACACTCCATGTGCAAAGACTGTTTGGTTTTCAAAGTAATCTCACTAAATTGACATATCAGACCATTCCAGGAAGTGCCAAACCACTAGAGGACTTTTTACCCATCTACAATGGAGAGCTTATGTTTTTACATTTCCAGACAAATGCTGTGATAGAAATAGCAATAATTGATGACACTGTGTCTGAAATTGAGGAATTTTTTTTTGTAAATTTGACTGCTGTGGAGATTTTGGATGTTCAGCCTATGAATCTTGACTATAGTCCACGTCTGAATCCAGCTTTCAGTGTTGCAACAATTACTATCCTGGCAAACGATATCCTTCATGGAATATTAAGTTTGGGGCCAGAGGTTGTTTATGTTGAAGAAGATGCAAAAAATGGTACCCTCAACACAGTAATACTTCATGTCAGAAGGACCAAGGGTTTTACTGGGGATATTGAAGTAACTGTTAAAACCTTTGGAGGAGTGAGTGCACAGAGTGGAGTAGATTTGTATCCCTTTGCAAATATTTATGAAAAATTAAACTTCACATGGGCAATGGAAGGAGAAGACTTTGAGGCGCAGTCAGTCTCTCTGACTTTGCTGGATGGAGAAAGAGAAAGCAAGGTGTCCATAAACATTTTTGATGATGATGAGCCTGAAGGACAGGAATTGTTTTATGTTTTCCTCTCAGATCCTGAATATGGGGCTCAGATTGTGGATGGAATGGACGAGTTTGGATTTGCTGCTTTTGCAACAGTAATTATTGCAGGTAATATTTTTTTCTTCCAGAAAATTAATAAATGCACCTAATTTATATAACAATAAACAACTGTGTATTCTTACAGAAATTTTCCTGTAAAGACTGGAATTCTATGGTAGCTAAAAATACTACTTGTCTCTGTTCTTGTCTTGTTTTATTTCATGAAGGGAAAGGTTAAGCTTGAGTGCTTCTCTTTCATCTGTAGAAGAATTTCCATTTCTTTGCCATTTTTTCACTTTTGCATTTTATGGGGTTTGTATAGAGTATAAAGCAGTTTCTGTTCTGTTTCTTTGATACCATGCAGTTGATACCTGCAGTGCAGTTATCCTTTGCTTCTCAGGATGGAAGATAGGCTTGGGTAGGGGAAGAATCTTGCAGTCACTGCAGACCACTGTGAGAAAGTGATGTCAGAGGACCAATTTCCCGTATTTTTTAATATGTATCAGACATCAGTTGAACATAAACCAAGCTTAATTGCAATATAGATTAAGTTTTAGAAACAAATTGGGAATTGGAGCAGTTTAGGATAATCAAGATAATTAGATATAACGTCCAACATTTACTGGATTTTTTTGTGTATTGAGATAATAGTCTTAAGTAAACAAAGTAGATATTAGGAATGAAGATTAAACTGCTATTGGACAAGTGTATGCAGCAACCAAAATTATGTATGTAAGTACCAATTGGATAAAACACATGGAATCATAGAATCATTCAGGTTGGGAAACACCTCTAAGTTCATTCAGTCCAGCTGTCACCCAAGCCCACTGTGCCTACCAAGCAGTGGCCTAAAGTGCCACATCTACACTTTTTTTTAAACACCTCTAGGGTCAGAGACACCATTGCTTCCCTGGCCAGCCTCTTCCAATGCTTCATGTGTTGCTTCCATGTGCAATGTCTCTAGAATTCACTGTGCCGGTAACCATTTACCTGTATGTTCAAGTTAGTTGAAAAAGTTTGTGCATAGACACAGGCTGGAATTTGAACTTGTGGTGGTTCCCACAGAACTGTGTTAACACACTAGAGTTACACCCTGAGTACAATGAGTACATAAAGTAAGATTAGGAAACAACTTGTGTTGAGGAGAAGGGTCAAAGCATCAACCTCCATTTAACTGTATAGATAGAGAGATACGACATGTTAAATATTTGCTCATGCACATAAGCAAACATGCAGTTTCTGTTAATCTTCACTGTATATAAATAGACATTTAATAAAGAATGTGTCAGAAATAAATTGCTTTATCAACTGCAGAGTAAAGCCATCACAACCTGTAAGAATTCCCTCAGAAGCAAGATTTAAAGGGACATTGTGGAGTCACTGGTTTCCTTCATTTAGGCCCTTGTGGTTTTTTTTAGCTCTACTGCTGTTTTGCTGAGCTTGTTTACCTTACTATGAGAACAATGCACTATTTTGCACTTCCCTAGTTTCACACACTGAATCAAAGATGCAGGAGAACAACTGATGTAATGATGCGTAGATGACAGGCTAAGAGAGCTAGGGTTGTTCATTCTGGAGAAGAGATGGCTGAAGGGAGATCTTAGAGCAGCTTCCAGTACTGAAACAGGCTACAGGAAAGCTGAGGAGGGACTTTTTTTTAAGGAGCTCAGGAATAGGATGAGGGGAAGCAGTTTTGAGTTGAAAGAGGAGAGATTTAGATGAGATCTTAGAAAGAAACATTTTCTGGTGAAGGAGGTGAGACCTTGGCCCAGGTTACCCAGAGAAGTGGTGGCTGCTCCATCCCTGGAGATATTCTAAGCTGGGTTGGATGGGGCTTTGAGTAATTTGATGCAGTGTTCCTGCCTTGGCAGGGAGATTGGGACTATGTGGTTGTCAAGGAGGATCTATGATTCTGTGATTTGGGAAAATTGATGGGCTCAAGAACATTGTAAGTGGGATCAATAAGGCAGTTAAAGTTGTGTCCGTGGAAGGCTGTCTTTATCCAATAGAGTAGTGTGGCAATGCTGCCCATCTAGGGGCACACTGAGGCACATTTTTGTTTAGAAAGAATGTGTTTAAAAGTTATGGTGAATATACACTAGTACATCTGAACTGATATCTCCTAAGGGCAGGTTTTTGAGACTGTTCTGGACTACAGTACTACCTGTTCTTTTGAAGTCCAGGGACACAGAATTCAGTCAATTTTCTGAATGCTGCTGAAAATACAAGATTGTGTTCACAGAGGGCACCAGGACTCTCATGAGGAATTTTCTTTCAAAAATACTTATGCTACTGGCTAAAAGAAAAATTAGAAATGCCAGCATTTGAAGTTCTAGATAAATTTGGATTGTAATTGAGAACAGAAACTTTTAAAGGGGTACTTTGCAGTGTACATTTGATACTTCTTTTTTTTTAGCTATCTACATTAAAATTACAATTTAATTTCAGCTTAACTTTCTTGCTAATTGCTTTCATGGGCTCTTTTCTATGCAGGAAATGATCTCCAGAATGGCATCTTAGGATTCATTCCAGAAGTGCAAAGTGGTCTTGTGCTTGATGAAGACTCAGAAAAGAGAGAGGTTCTGCTCACTGTCACAAGGCAACCAAACAGGTGCAGGCAACAGCTGATTCCCAGTGCCCTTCCCGCACTGTGATGTGCTGTGTTAAATCACAGAATCTGCCCTCAATGAAGGAGGTTATCAAAGGTTTTATAATAAATCTTTGCCTTCCTGCAACTTTAATTTGGCAAACAGGCTTTTAAGTTGTCAGTGTGATTCAGTCTGTCACTGTTATAAAGCAGAAATGCAAAATATATATTTTCCATCTTGTATTATAAGGCAGCAAGTGTGAAAGTTTTGCCTTAGATAAAGTATTTACACTGCCAAAGGGGCAATTCAAAGTCCCATCTCTTTTTATAATATAAAATGAGCAGTTAGGAAGTTAACTGACTATCAGTATATGCTTGTCTTTCCTCATGCAGATACTATGTTTTATCTAATGAACACGTGTATATGTGTCACGTTTATGTGTTCTTTAAACAAATATGCCCAAGCACTTGAAGTTCCATAAATTTATGGGAAAGCCATATTCTGTCTGGCATTTGAGGTCACTCTTTATTACAGAATCACAGAATGCCCTCAGTTGGAAGGGACACACAAGGATCATTGCATTCAACTCCTGTCCCTGCACAGGACAATCCTAACATTCACACCATGAGTCTGAGGGCATTGGCCAAATGCCTCTGTAATACTGTCAGGCTTGGTGCAGGGACTACTTTCCTGGGAGCTGTTCCAGTGCTCCACCACCCTCTCAGGGAAGAACCTTTTCTAATGTCCAACCTAACCCTCCCCTGGCACATCTTCCTGATATTCTCTCATGTCCCATCACTGGCCACCAGATAGAAGAACTCAGCATCCACTCCTCCCCCACCTCCTTCTAAGGAAGGTGCAGAACATGACGAGGTCCCCACTCCAGCCCCCCACTCCAGGCTGAAGAGACCAAGTGACCCCAGGCTCCTTTCATATGTCTTACCCTCTAAACATGTTTATAAGCAGCTTTTACTCCAGTTACAACAGTTAATTACTGTAATGTGGTACTGGCTAATATTCTGCATTAAATACAACTATGACATTTTGGGGAAAAGATAAATATAATCTTATTTTATTTAACTAGATTCTCAGGAAAGATTATTACTTACATTATTAAAGAAAGTACTTGGGCACATCCCTGTCTTCCCAGCACCAGTGTTTCTTTTTTGACTGATCTCATATTGTCTGAGACAAAACTTCAGTACGTTCTGGATGACTGTAATTGTTTTGTTTTCTTCCTGTGTTAGTTTTTGGTAATCTAAACAGGTTTTATAGGAAGGAATCAGAATAAAAGATAAAATTTTTCATCTTAAAGCTGCTTGTTCCCCAGTGATAAGTTTTGAATAATAGCATAAAAGGTATTTCTCTGTCTGTGCTTTATGTTTCTTAAAGCAATAATGCCCTCCTTCAGTATGTGTATGCTCTTTTGATTTGTTTATAGGGCTTTTGAAGATGTGAAGATCTTTTGGCGTGTGACCTTTAATAAAACAGCTGTTGTCCTTCTGAAGGATGGTGTGAGCTTGGAGAAAGAGCTTGTATCTGTGATGGGAACCACTACCTGTGTGGCACATCAAACAATGTGCAATATCTCAGTTGAAATAAAACCTGATAATGTAAGTACTACTCAGGCATGTGCAGTGCTATGATGTTGAATTGCATTTTATACAGGTGAAAAATAACCTTTCATCTAAGCCAGAGGACATTTCCTCTCATCCTATCATGTGTTACTTCAGAGAAAAGACCAGCACCCACCTTACTATAAACTCCTTTCAGGGAGCTGCAGAGAGCAATGAGGTGTCTTTTCAACCTTCTTTTACCTAGGTTAAATAAGCCGAGGTCTCTCAGCTGCTTTCCGTACCCCTCTGTGCTCCAGCCTCTGCCTCAGCACCATTCCCCTTCTATGGATGCGCTCCAGCCTGTCAGTGTCTGTCTTGTATCAGCGTGCCCCAAACTACATACAAGATTCAAGGCCTAGCCTCACCAGTACCAAGTACTGTGACTGTTAAAAATTTGGGAAGAAAATGAGTATTTAGTTTAAATAGTAAGTTGCAGATCCTGGATTTTCATAAAACAATAAAAAGAGCGTGGAGTTATTTTGGTGAGATGTATATTCATATACTGGACTCTTATCCTTCGCAGAGTAAAGTTTACCTCCATCTAAGAACTTCTTAGTGTGGTTTATGGAAATAATATCTTGTGAGTAACAATATCTCATTCAACCAAAAAGCTTTTACTGCAATGTGTGCATAGTTTTACATGCTTAAATCTAGCACAATAATCTGTGAAAACCCTACTCAGCCATAAAGCCACAGAGGAAAATGAATGTCTGAAAATCTGCTACTATGCACAGCAAGCTTTTGTGCATCAGAGTTCAGTTTAGCTGCTTTCCTCCCCTACAGATTTTTGGTGTTTGTCATTCAGGTCTACCAAAGCCTAAGTGCCTTGAGTTGGTTCTCTGAAATGCAGGTGACATTGAATTAATAAAAAGCACAACATTTAGTTACTTTTAATGAAAAGAGAAGGAAAACAGAGTTTTGTGTGAACACCTAGTGGACAGAGCAGGAAGAATTAACGAAAGGAAGAGTTAATGTTTGTCATTCTTTCAGAGTGGAGAGTTTTAAACTTTCTAGGCTGTTATGCTAGCTGCCAGGCTAGTGGCAAAGCTGAGGTCTGAGGGATGGAAAAGGATAAGATAAAAAGGTTTCCATGTTTTTTCTGATCACATTCTAGAAAGCAATGCAAGATGTGGGCAACTGTACTTTCCCACTTAGTTCTGTAAGAGGGCTCTTCTTTGTCTTCAGATGTTATTTTTACATTACAGATCCAATGAATGAGATATATAAGTGAGTGGGGCAGTGGCTACCTCACTGAATACACTGGGATATTGAACTTGTTTAGCCCACAGGGTTGATATTGTTAATTAATGACAGCAGTGCAGCAGCTGCAGAGACACACGGTTGTAGCGCATCAGGCACAGACAGGTTCCAGTGGAAGAGTTAACTTTCCTATGGCATTCCTGAAAATGTGTGCCCATCATCAATTCATCGAAATCATTCCGCCTGAATAATAACTGAACAACTCAATTAAAAATACATGCTGTTTAACCCCACAAATCTTTCCTAATTCTTTCAAATTTTCCATGAGAAAGCTTACAGATTAGGAACAAATACATTACAAAATGATGAAGTAATAAATATATTCAATAAATAATTTACATTTTAATAGCATATGTCATATTCTAGCTTTTGAGTGACTTTAATTAGTCAGCTGTACTTACTTCCTTAGCCAAAGAGATGAATGCTGCTTTCCTGTATTTTAAGCAGGGTTTCCCAAAATCCAGAGCTGAAATAAAAAATTGTGTTTACTAATGAAAAATTGACTGTGGTGATCATTGCATTTTTACCATATTGTTTTAAAAAGAGCTAGTTTTTGCAAGTTTACTGCTTCATGACTGCATCTAGTAGGTGAAAATAATATAATTCCAATGATCTCTGGAATCTTAGAAGTCTTCTTGTAAACATATTATGTTCATATTGTAGATACAAAATCAAACATGAGGCAGCATGTCGTATTTAATAATTTCGTATTGTAACATTTTGATTTAATATTACTACCTTATTGTGAATAAACAAACTTTAAGAATGTAGCATTGATTAGACTAATTCTTTGTCATAGGAAGAGTAAAATTCAATACCCTGTATTTCCAGACTTATAGAAGATTCCTGTGCATCTTAAATCTCACAAAACAAATAATATCCCTAAGCTTTGGGATTTCTGATAAATTTAGTTAAGTCTTCAAGCTTATTAAGAATTACTTGCAAAGACTTGCATAAACTTGTTAGTGTTTAAGCACTAGGGCTGTATGTAAAATGTTTTTCAAAATTTTACCTGAGTTCAACACTTGAATTTAGTCAAGTTCATTACCTGCAGTTTCAGAACTATGCACTTAAGACTTCTATGCAGTTTTTTTCCAGTAGGTGTCTACATGCCTTTTTGTACAACAAAGAGAAAACAAAAAAGCAAATCCCTCACAAGATACATATCTATGTAAATACAAAATCTGGCACATGGAGCTGTTGGAGAGTTTACTGTCATGTATTATGAAAAATTTATAACCACAATACCTGTGATATTTAGCCACCTTATTGCAATAAGTTCCATGTGAAAATCTGGGCATTTTGTTATTGTATGTGGCAGAGTGGTACCTGTTGGAATATTATCTTCAGGATATACTACATTGTATTTATCACACATCCTAGGAAGCGTGCTTGTGGTGAGTGTAACTACAAGTAAGCTGTCACATGTACAAAATAATACATACATTTTTAAAAGCTGAAGCTAATTAGTAGGTCTTGTAATGATACAAAATTCATCTCTCATTTACAGGTACCTGAATTTGAAACACAATTTTTTGTGGAGCTATATGCTGTTAGCACAGGAGCAGCATTGAACAGTAGTGCCAGATTTGCTGTTGTAACAGTTCTTGAAAGTGATTCTCCTCGTGGCTTGGTATATTTTGCTGTGGGGTCTCGTTTTGCTGTGGCTCATAGGAAGACAACGTTAACCAGTTTGCAAGTGCTTAGAGATTCTAGTACGTCAGTAACCACAATGGTTAGCTACAGCATGCAGGTAAGACTACTTCTTCCTCTTCTTCCTTTTCTTCTTCCTTTTCTTCTTCTTCCTCTTCTTCTT
Organism: Piaya cayana; assembly: GCA_013389865.1. Lineage (NCBI taxonomy): Eukaryota > Metazoa > Chordata > Aves > Cuculiformes > Coccyzidae > Piaya > Piaya cayana. The sequence continues at coordinate 86,904 of WAAB01021933.1, forward strand.
CTTGTCCTCCTTCTTCTTCTTCTCCCCCTCCTCCTCCTTCTCCTTCTGCTTCTTCTCAGACTCTAGTTTTTGAGGTTTCTTTCTCTGTAATCAAGATTTTATCATGATGGGTATGGCTATAAGATTCAGATACCAACAAACTTGCATTGTTAAGTCACAAATCTATTAAGACACTTAGGAAAAAAAAAAGAGAGAACTTCCATTAGATTTTATTCCACATTCTTGAAATACTAAATCTGAACTGCAAATCTTGAGCTGAAGTCAATTTTATCATCCCCATTAATTTCTGTTATGTTTACATCTGTAACACCAGGCTCTTCTAAGTGATGACCATTTTACCTCTAAATGAATGCCTTGTCATTATTGACAGGTGATGGAGATTCTCCTTTAGCAGAGGTAACACAGGTGCTGAAATACAATTACTTTCAGTTTCTTGAAGTTGTGACTAGAACATCAGGGCTGCAAGAGGGATTCCTTCTAAGTTCTTCATCACATTATAATCACAGAAAAGAATCATAGAATAGGTTAGAAAAGACTTTTAAGATCATCAAGTCCAATGATCAATCCAACCCTGCTAATTCTGCTGCCAGACCACCTCTAGTATGACATCTCTTCATCTTTTAAACACTTCCAGGGATGGTGACTCTGCCATATCTCTGGCAGCCTCTTCCAATGTCTGATAACCCTTCCAGTAAAGAAAATCCTCATAGCATCCCACCTAAATCTCACCTGGTGCATCTTGAGACCATTTCATAGAATCATAGAATCACCAGGTTGGAAGAGACCCACTGGATCATCAAGTCCAACCATTCCTATCAATCAATAAATCATGTCCCTCAGCACCTCATCCACCCATCCTTTAAACATCTCCGGGGTGGTGACTCAACCACCTCCCTGAGCAACCTGTTCCAGTGGCCAGTGACCCTTCCCATGGATTTTTTTTTTCTGATTGTAAAGGTTTGAGTCAAAAAAACCGCTTGCTGGGCACTCAAAACCCCACAGCAGAGNGCAGCAAGCAGCAAGAAGAAGGAAGAAGGAAACAGGAAACAGCCAGCAGGAAACAAGAAACAGGCAGCAGCAAGCAGAAAACAGGGAGCACGAAGCAGGAGGCAGGAGAAGAGCGTGAGAGCCAGAGGAGGAGGGGAAAAACGCAGTGTCTGATCTTACGTAGAAAAATTACATGGAATATCTGGGAGATGTACTTCTTAAACCCATCACACTGATATCAAGCCTGATCCTCCCCAGTAGAGCTCAAGCCCATTTCCTCTTGTTCCGTCCCCTGTCACTTGGGAGAAGAGCCCAGCTCTCTCCTCTGTACAACCTCCTTTCAGGTAGTTGTAGAGAGCATTAAGGTGTCCCCTTGTTGGGTCACTGCCTTCCAGGGAGAAGACACCAAACCCCACCTCACTGCAGCCTGCTTTTAGGTAGTTGTAGAGCATTCCCCAGGGTAATACAGCATCCCCAAACAGCATTAGGATGCTATTCAATCTCATCTGCTTTAAATATATGGGATTTTATACCTAAAATAATTATTTTTCTGGGGTTTGTAACAAAGTATTGTGCACCCAGTGTACTTCTGTCACTCTTCATAATAACAGCTTTGCACTCTATAGTTAAGTTGCATGCATATCTATTTTAAATGCACGGGATCACATGCTGTTTCTATGCATTTATTGTACAGTAGCTGGCTGGTGTTTCAGTTAGATTTTGTGGTAAACAAATATTCACTTTCTTTCCAGCCCAGAGTTCATGATAATTTAGTTGTTAAATAGGGAAGAAATTGCTACTGTCTAGGGTATATTTAGGCTCAAATACAGGGGACAATTCCCTACCTGCTTGTAATTTTTGTAGAAGAACCCCTCTTTGGACAATTTTAGGTTTTGAGGATATATGGCCAAGTACCAATGTATTAGTACTACTGGTACCAGTAAAATAAGAGATCACAGCAGACAGAAAGGGTGAAGCACTAACTGCAAACAGATGTTTATCATCTCATTCCTAAAAAGCATATTTATTACTACTTATTTCCCTGTTTTGTAATTCTCTGTTGGAAGGGATAAACAAAAAGAAGCTTCTCATTGGAGATCACATGTGATCCTGTTCTAGAGCGATTTTGAACAGATACACACTGCATTGTTTTACCATATTCTTTGAACTCAAAAAATATCTGATTTACTCCATGAGTAAACTCTGCTAATTAAAACTAAATCTTTTCCAAATGAATCTAATATTTCACAAGTAGAAATTATTGGTAGGAGACCTTTACAGAAGAGTCAACTGTAGCTATTAAATAAATAAAACTATTTAAAAAATCCTATATATGAAAAATGGCCCAGAATGTTAGTTTCCACTTAAGGAAAGTTTATTATATTACCAGATATAATATCAAGGTTAGGGCAACTGACAGAAAGAACAAGAATGTGAAGAATGAAACAGTATCTACAAATCTCATGGAAGGTAAAAATAGTGCTACTTCACAGGGAAATGAGGCCATATAACATTCCTAGACAAGGTCATCTCTCTGCCTTGCATTGTATTCTGTAGTGTTTTCTTTGCCTTTGGATATAAATTGATTAATCTTGTTTTAAGTTTTTAAACTGGGACTGAAAATATCATAAATTAATATTAGTCTGAGCACAGATTTCCCAGATGTTTTCACTGATTTTGTTTAGTTTTTATGTCTCTAATGCCTGTCTGTACCCTGAACTGAAGGACATAATGCTGCAGACATAAACTTATATCAGTGCCTCTAGAATTCACCTTACGGATGTGCAGACATTTCAGTGATATCATTTCACCCAAAAAAAGCTTTGTGATTTTTATTCTGGACCAGAAAGACCAGGATGCTGTTTACTACTGATAATTCATGTAAATATTCTAGATTATTGCCACTTACTGCAAGTGACAGACTGCTATTTCAGGGAGATATTTAATTTAATATAGTTCTTATATTGTTCTTAAATTAATTTTGAAAGAGGCTTTCTTTTTTTACACTTTTAAATTCTATTTCAATTATGGTATCCTACAGCAGCTGGCTTTTAACAGTTGTATTTATCATAATAATACCTAAAAATCTTTTGGTTTGTTTCAAGGAGCTACAAAAACCTGAACCAATTGGTCGGACCATCATCTCTCCAGCTGTGGCAGGACAAGATTTTGCCAGATCTGAAGGTTTATTGACTTTTGAACCTGGACAGAGAAATACATTTCTGGATATAACTCTGACTCCAAAGACAGGGTCTTTAAACCCATTTCCTAAAGGTTTCCAGGTCGTGCTTTCTAATCCCACAGGTGGTGCGAAAGTAGATGACATGTATGGGATTGCTAACGTCACCATTCTCTCAGATTTGGACTCCTTGCCAGTTTGGGGGATGATTGATCAGCTGCATCAGCCTCTCGATGACAATATTTTACACAAAGTCCTCCAAAACCTGAATGTCAAAGTGGCTGCAGAAACTACAGAAGAGCAGCTTGCTGCTGTGATGCATATACTAGATAAGGTGAACCTTTCCTTCTCTTTCTTCAGTGACCAATGACTTTAATAATCACAGAATCACAGAATGACCGGGTTGGAAGAGACCCATTGGATCATTGAGTCCAACCATTCCTGTCAAACTCTAAACCATGTCCCTCAGGACCTCGTCTACTCATGCCTTAAACACCCCCCGGGAAGGTGAATCAACCACCTCCCTGGGCAGCATATTCCAATGCCTAATGACCCTTTCTGTAAAAAACTTCCTCCTAATCTCTAGCCTAAATCTCCCCTGGTGGAGCTTGAGGCCATTCCTTCTTGTCCTGTCCCCTGTCACCTGGGAGAAGAGGCCACCACCCTCCTCTCTACAACCTCCTTTCAAGTACTTATAGAGAGCAATGAGGTCTCCTCTCAGCCTCCTCTTCTCCAGGCTAAACAACCCCAGCTCTCTCAGCCATTCCTCACAGGCCTGTTCTACAGCCCCTTCACCAGCTTTGTTACTCTTCTCTGGACTCGCTCCAGAGCCTCAACATCCTTCTTGTGGTGAGGGGCCCAGAAATGAATACAGTATTCAAGAAGCCGTCTCACCAGTGCTGAGTACAGAGGGAGAATAACCTCCCTGGACCTGCTGGTCACACCGTTTCTGATACAAGCCAGGATGCCATTGGCCTTCTTGGCCACCTGGGCACACTGCTGGCTCATGTTCAGTCGGCTGTCGACCAACACCCCCAGGTCCCTCTCCTCCTGGCAGCTCTCCAGACAGACTTCTCCCAGTCTGTAGCTCTGCATACGGTTGTTGTGCCCCAAGTGCAGGACCTGGCATTTGGTCATGTTAAACCTCATGCCGTTAGACTCAGCCCAGCGGTCCATCCTGTTCAGATCCCTTTGCAGAGCAAATTGTGTAAAAATATTCTCATGAATCAAACTTTGACTTGTGAAAGAATGAAAAATTCCATGCTGTTTCTTTAATAATCAAATCACTGCCCAGAAGGTCAGTCATATTCTGAGCTGCATAAGAAGTGTGGCCAGCAGGGTAAAGGAGGGGATTCTGCCCCTCTATTCTGCACTCGTGAGACCCCACCTGAAGTCCTGTGTCCAGGTCTGGAATCCCCAACAGAAGAAGGAGATGGAACTGTTGGAACAGGTCCAGAGGAGGCCATGAAGATGATCCGAGGGCTGAAGTACCTCTGCTATGAGGAGAGGCTCAGAGTCTTCGGGTTGTTCAGCCTGGAGAAGAGGAGGCTTCAGGGAGACCTTATAGTGACCATCCAGTTCCTTCAATGGACCTACAAGATATCTGGGGAGGGACATTTTCCAGGGGCCTGGAGTGATAGGACAAGGGTGAATGTCTTTAAATTGGAAGGACGAGGATTTGGATTAGTTGTTAGGAAGAAATTCTTCAAGATGAGCTGGTGAGGCCCTGGCCCAGGTTGCTTAGGGATTTTGTGGTTGCCCCATTCCGGGAGATATTGAAGGCCATGTTGGATAGGGCCTTGAGCAACCTGATCCAGTGGATGGTGTCCCTGCCCTTGGCATGGGAATGGAACAGGATAATCTTTAGGGTCCCATCCTACACAAACCATTCTATGGTTAGTAATTATATCTTCATGTAGTTTTGACATAAACTGCACTTCATACCTTGGTAGCAGTGATGGGAAAGTGACAAAAATATCCTGAACTTTCAGAATGAACCTGTACATAATATGTTCATTTAATAAGGAAAAGTTACAAGCAGACTTCTGTGCATAACATGTTTGATTTCTCCTCCTTTCATCAGATTACAGATGTAGGTGAAAAAGAGTTACTCACTGTAAAAATTAGAAGTCTTTTCTATGAGATACTCTGTGCTCTGGCTAGCCCAAAACGTGAGGACACGCGTGGATATAGCTTGCTTGCTGAAGTGACTGAGAAGTTTGCTTTTTCCCTGTTGACTGGGATAATGTGTGGATCACCAGGAGAAAGGTGAGTAAACTTGAATCCATATGTTACATACACATAATACGCTGTGGGGCAGATGTGGGAGCAGGAGTCAGGAGATCTGGGTTGTATTAATTCACTTCTACCTCAATTATTGCCTGGAAAAGTATTAATTCTTTTTATTAAGAAAATAATATATAATTGTATGATGGAGAGCTGTGTTCTAAGGCTTAGACGAGAGTCAGTAACCCAAAATTTCTACTGGCATTTTGTAATGTCTTTGTGCTTGGTTTTGATTACTTGAACATTATTTGTAATTATTTAAAACCTCCTTATACTTCTTACAGTAACAAAAACTTGTAATTTTTCAGCTTCTGTACAAGATGGACATTGAAGGGCTGGGGGTGCATCCAGAGAAGTGCAATAAATCTAGTGAATGGTCTGGAGTACAAATATTAGGGGGAGTGGCTGAGGGAACTGAGGTTGTTTAGTCTGGAGAAGAGCAGGCTGAGGCGACATCTCATCACTCTGCCGCTCCCTGATAAAATGTTATGGTGAAGTGGGTGCTAGTTTCTTCTCCCAAGTGACAAGCAGTAGGATGAGACGAAATGACCTTAAGTTGTGCCAGGGGAGGTTTAGATCGGATATTAGGAAAAAAATTCTTGATGGAACGGGTAGTCAAGCATTGGAAGAGGTTGACCTGGGCAGTGGTGGAGTCTCCATCCCTGGAGGTGTTCAAAAAAGTATGTAGACATGGCATTTCAGGACATGGTCCAGTAGGAGCAGTGGTATTGGCCTGATGGTTGGACTGGATGATCTTCAAAGTCTTTTCCAGCCTTGATGATTCTATGATTCCTACACATAGTTTCAAATTGATGATTTTGTGTGCAAGCACATATTACGCTGTGGTCCAGCTAATGAGCAAGGGAAATAGGTGACTTCAGAAATGAATGACACTCTCTCATGAGACATATACTTTTAAACACTGTATTTATCCCACTGTGAATCTATAAAAAAATAGTGTTTGAATTCAGAAAATTTTTGTTTTCCCTCAGAAAATCACCATAGATTTCTTTTATCAATTTCTTTTTGGGATGTAACTTTTCTTGCCTTTTCCTAAGTTTTAGGGGGTATGAGGCCATTCTCAGACAAAAGACAGTAAGTAGCATAAATATCAACACTGTCTTAAACAGTTTCCGGAACTTGAAAGTTCAGATTCTTTATTCCAAGATGTTTGGATCATCTGTTGGGAAAAAGAGGTAAAGCCAGATCATCCATTCTGATACTTCTCATTCATATAGATTCATCTCTAGATCAAGTTATGAAAATAAGCATTATGATAAATTAGTTTGCCATGGGGGTGGGAGGTTTAGTTACAGATCATAGTGATCAAAACCAAAAGGGGAAATGGAGAAGCTGAGATACATAACAATTTAGATGATTAGATCAGATATTAAGAAAAAATTCTTCACCAAAAGGGTTCTCAAGCACTGGCAGAGGCTACCCAGGGAGGTGGCGTAGTCACCACCCCTGGAGGGATTTAAAAAGTGGGCAGATGAAATGCTTAGTAGTAAATTTAGTAGTGGACAGCTATGGCTGTAGTTGATGATCTCAAAGGTCTTTACCAACCTTATGATTCTATGGATTCAATTCCTCTTTTTTCAGGGAAACTGAAACTTTCTATCAATGATATGTCATATAGCCAAAATATGATGGAGAAATAAATAGTTAATTACAAATACATTTTGGGGTTATTCTGTGAAGAATAGTGAAGCTCAGTTTCACTTACCAGTGTTATTGCTCTTCCATTTCAACAGAGGTAAAAATATACTGGACAGTTGCTCGTACATTGCAATAATGGCTCACAACTGGTTTCCTCAGCAAATCAATGGACACAGATTTGATGGGAAAGATGGGGATTCTATTCAAGTACCTGAACGTTTACTAGAGGTCTCTGTTGCATTATTGCCTCCTCGAGAAGAGTACTGTGAATCTGTACAGTTCACAGAATACAGCACTCAGCAGTGGTTCCTTACTGGAGACAAAGAACTTGCTCTGAAAAACAAGGTTTGAAGACAATGCAATTTCTTTTTTCCAATAAATTAGTTTAGATATTGCTCAAAACATTTTAAGTGTGTTTTAATGTGAACATATTTGTGTGTGCTATTAAAATGAGGATTGACTGTTGAACTTTAGGGTTAAATTTGTATTTATTTTTTACATGTTTTATCAGGTATTTTCTATGAGTCTGAAGGGTCGGAGTTCACTCCCTTTGAAAGATAACAATGAAGTAATTTATCGGATTTATGCTACAGGAAGTCGGATTGTTCCACAAAAGTCTCAGTGTCTCCTATGGAATCAAGCTGCTGAAAGGTTGCTGTATTATTCTGTTTAGTTTTCCAGTTTCTACCATCAACCTGTGTATTTGCCTAAGATGTGATAACACAGATTAGATCGTTTACAAGTATAAAATGAATCCATTTTCTATCTGTCTCTTTTCCTTTTCCTTTTTCTGGCCTTTGTACCAGCATAGAAAACTTCCAGCTAATAAAATGAGTAGCTATTCTAGGTCAGACATTTCTCATACTTCTACTCCTGATTTTTTTCACTACAATACCATTTTGATTATGTAGTGATGTGTTAAGCAAAACTGACAGGACATAAATGCCAGAATAGCATCGCTTCATTGATATTAATGAAATATTCTTTACAATTTTTATTAGACAACACTTTAAGTCCATTCTTACAAAAGAAGGAATTAAACCTGCATCTCTGGTTTTCCTTCAAGTAACTGGTTTTGAATATTCCTAACTTCCTAATTCCTATTCCTAATCCACTCTTTTCTTGGGGCCTGTGAAAGACACTGTGCAAGTGAACCAAAAAAACCTATTAAGGGGTAGACTAGGGATACCATCTAGACTAGTATCTTTTCTGGCTAAAAGTAAATGTATAGTGAAGAATAACATCTGTTAAATTCTGTAGTGGAAGCAAAATGTACATTATCACTTATTACATTTTTTTTTAATCACAAAAGTAAANGTATTTGATTTTCATGTAAATGTGCCATTCTGAGAACTGCACTGGAAAGATTACACAATGCAGCAAGGCAATAGTTTAGAAATCCTGGTATTAGGCTGCTTACAATATAAATTACATAATTCCATTTCCAACTTTGTGAATACTCTGTTTTGCAGCTGGCTATCTGATAGTGAGTTGTGCAAGGTGGTTGATGACACATCAGACTATGTGGAATGCTCTTGTTCTCATATGTCCATTTATGCAGTTTATGCCCAAACTGATAACTTTTCTTCCTACAATGAGGCTTTCTTCTCTTCTGGATTCATCTGCATTTCAGGTCAGTAGATTTAAGACACTTTTCTCACTTATAACAACTGGCAGACAATAAGACTGTTTCGTTTTTAGTGATTTCAGTAACTGGTGACAATCTTTTTATTTGGACGGTTATTGGAAGAGGGTTAACTAACTCCATGGTATTAAAGTTCCCATTTGGTTACACATTTGCACAACAGCAAATTTTGCAACTGAAAAAGAGTCCAGCAAAGAAATATGTTTCCTTATGATGTTTTATTGAACCATACAAAGGATAAATACATCATTCAATTGGGGGAAGAAACTTAAAAATGCTATATTCACCTGTGTCCACAGCAGCAGTACAGTTGTCACCCTTGATATATCTTTCAAACACTTTTCTACCCAACTTGAAAGCTCTTTGATGATGCAGTTTACCTGCAGATGTGATGAGCCAAGGGAAATAGATTCTGTATCAAATGTATTGAGGTGCATTATACTGCTACCTAACTGCTAGCTCACAATCTGGGGGAGGACCAAGAGTTTAATCTGTGAGGATTACAGTTCACTTCATGGCTATGATAATGTTTGCAGAAATCCCTCAATGACAGATGGGAAGAAGGAGATCTATGTTTTAAATTCCACTTGGCTTCTGAGAGAGATCTAAGTTACACGTTTCACATTGCAGTCAGTTCACTATTACATTGCCAGAGATGCCAGAAGAAAGTAAATTTTGCTCATGCTGTTGATAGGCACCATGCAAGTAGGAACATGGGAGTATCGGGGTCACTAAGAAAGCAGGTTAGAGGGGTTCTTGACCTAACCTTGATGCACTTGAATGGGATTCTGGATCTGTTTATTGTAAGGGTTATGACTTCTAAACTCCACGATCACTGGATGAGTAAGAAAGACAGTGCAAGGAGCTAAAGCCCCTATTTGTCCTTTCCCAGCAAACTGCCCTAACAGGCAAAAGCTAAGCTCCATAATTATTTTAAAAGCTTAAATATAAAAAGATGACAAATAAAGACAAACTTTATTGTTTTCACCAGCTTCATACAAATTGATTATTTTACTTACCAATATTGAAAGAATTTTGTAGCAGATAAGCAGATTTTAAAACACAGTTAAGCTTCTAATTTAGATTGCATAAGTGAAAGCAGAGTGGAAAAGAAAGCAAACTCTAATAAACAAATGCAATTACAAGTTGACAGAAAAAAAATTGATGAGACAAATATGCCATAGAATGTAGAAAACTATAGAAACTGAAGAAAAAACAATACAAAGTAAGCCAATAATGTGTAAAACTGAAGCTAAGAGAAATACTTTACTTAACTGGAAGCGGTAAAGACATAAAGATCCTTATTCTGTACTAGCGTTTACAGTAGTCATGTGTCATAAGAATGTATTTTAAAAATTAGAACAGTTCAGTCTATACAAAGGTTTGCCTTGAATATAACTGCAATGCTTTTCAGTGTCTTTGGCTGGTTAACAGTATTTCCTCATGTGATTAAATATATTCCACACACTCTCCTGGGTGGAAAACTGGTTGGATGGCCGGGCCCAGAGAGTGGTGGTAAATGGTGTTAAATCCAGCTGGAGGCCAGTCACAAGTGGGGTTCCCCAGGGCTCAGTGCTGGGTCCAGCCCTGTTCAATGTCTTCATCAATGACCTGGATGAAGGCATTGAGTGCAC
>WAAB01021933.1:97415-148958 GCA_013389865.1 Piaya cayana
CTGAGAGAGCTGGAGTTGTTTAGGCTGGAGAAGAGGAGGCTGAGAGGAGACCTCATTGCTCTCTATAAGTACTTGAAAGGAGGTTGTAGAGAGGAGGGAGCTGGCCTCTTCTCCCAGGTGACAGGGGACAGGACAAGAAGGAATGGCCTCAAGCTCCACCAGGGGAGATTTAGGCTAGAGATTAGGAGGAAGTTTTTTACAGAAAGGGTCATTAGGCATTGGAATATGCTGCCCAGGGAGGTGGTTGATTCACTAAGGCTCAAGTAGACAAGGTCCTGAGGGGCATGGTTTAGTGTTTGATAGGAATGGTTGGACTCGATGATCCGATGGGTCTCTTCCAACCTGGTGGTTCTGTGATTCTGTGATTCTGTGATATATATATATCTATATAAATCTTGTGATTAACAACTGCTTTAGTTTTAAGTGCTATAAGGATATTACTTATTTCTCTAACATCTCCACCTAGGTGTGGAGATTAAAAGACAAAGTAAGAACAAAAGAAAAAATAGCACAGTAGAGTGAAATAGATTATTACTGAATTTTTCTTATAACAATAGTTGTTTTAATATCACCAGCTAACTTTTGAAAGGTTTAGAAAAAAAATCTTTCTGCAGTGAATTATTTCATTAGTATCTTACAAATACTTGTAGTTGAGCAACCAGCCTGTCTCAAGAGAGAATAAAAGATCTGCCTTAAGTATCCAAATTCCTGCCCTTCCTAGGGTGTGGAAGTGCACAAACAACTAACTCTGCATGAGGTTTAGCACTGTTTTCCTTGGTGGCTCAGCTTTCCCAGTGTTCTTCCAAGAGCTTCTTTCTGGTAGGTAAGGGGCCCTTCCCATTTCTGTTCTGTTCATGTTCACAACGAATCAGTGGCGTTAAAATTAGTGTTATTCTTTCCATGTGCTGCTATAAGTTTTCTACACTGAATACGGATGGAATGGGAAGCTGGCATTTAGAAGTTTATATCTATTAACTAAAGCAATGCTACCCAACTGGAGGCTATTTTTTTATTATTTTGTTCCTAAAACCAGTTTTTGATATGGTAATATTAAGACTTACCTTTGGTTTATATTTAACTGTTATGACAATCATCCTTATCATTCAGAAATTAATTTTAAAAACGTAAAAAACCTCCAAAACTTATTTGCATTATTTTTTTGGTTCCCAAGACTATGAAAATGGAAATAGAATTTAGTATTTCAGTAATAAATTAAGAAGTGATGACAGTGTGAACCAAATTGAACATATTCTTCCTGTAAAGTTTGGGAAGTTGGGTTGTTATTTTCTTAATGATCCACACTTATAGGAGATCCAGTATTACCTAGCACACTTTATTAGGCTAAGCTTTGAATTTTCCTTTCTTTGTTGTTTGTTCCTGTGTAGGTTTCACTTTGGCTGTTATCTCCCACCTTTTCTGCACCAGGTGTGCAATGTTTGCAGCTAAACTTCTCACTCACATGATGGTTGCTTGTTTGGGTACTCAGGTAAGCAAAAAGGCTGAATCCTCTAAGTGTAATTTAAGGACATATTTACTTTTCTTTTCCTTCTGTCCATGGCCATGTCTGAACAGACCTCCTTTTCATTTCCACAGCATCAACATTTTTTGAAAATGTAAAATTTCAACATATGAAATGCCACAGTAATTCAATGTTTAGATCCTGTGTTGGGAATTCAGTTGAAATTGTCCAATTTCTGAAAAGTTTTAGGAAAAACTTAAGGGTGGTATCACCAAATAAGAAAATAATTCTGCATGTGGAATAACAAATGTTTTGATAAGGAATATAATTGAGATGAAAGAGTTCCATCATTAACATCATTATTTATTAAGTAGATTTATGTCACTAATCATAAATTCTATGGGAAAGGTTTGTTTTGAGTAGATGGTGAAAGCTCTTTTGCACTCTAGTATTTATAGGAAGTTGTAGTTACGATAAATTTAAATAATAAACTGTAGAAAGTCTTCCTAATTCTGTCATACTGATTCAAATATCAGGTGATGGGATGTCATCAAAGTGAGCATAAGAAGGGAGAATATTTCTCTCTATCCTATAAAAAATATCTTCCTCAGCTTTGGTACATCTGGTGAAGTGCAAATCTATGAATAACCTCAGGGATCTTGAAATTACTTCATAGAAGGATTCTTTAAAAAGGAGATTTTATGTGTATTTTTGATGCTAGAAAGATGATTTATAACAAATTCAAATATATGCTGAGGGAATAGATTCTGAGAGAATTTAATCATATTAGTAGGGAGGTATTTAGAGGAATATGTCACAGCAGGGAAATACTTTGTAGTAGCTCCATGCTATCTGTGAAACTTTAGCAACTGGCATGTCTTTCAGAAAAGATTTTTTTGTACTGCTGTGACTAGTATATAATTTTATTCATGTTACCTCATGACATCATTCATTACTGTACAATGGGATGCATCGATAGTGTTCATCATACAACCAGACTTAAGGTGAGCAGGAAAGTTTCTCACAGCACTTCTAGAGGTGATAGGATACCAGCAGGTTTTGCTCATCTTGGTGCGTAAAAGTATTTTGACATTTCAGTTCTTGATTTTTGAAATACATACTTATTTTCTTTTAATAGTTCTGTGTAGTTACAAGGACAGCTGGTTTGTCCCAGGGATCTGTAATGGTTACTAGAGTACAAATATGCAGATTTAATTTAGGACACAGCTTATAACACAGGTAAGGAGTCATCAAGATTATACAAAACCAGACTAATGAGGGCTTTGTAGCATATATACATTCCAGTGATTTGATTTTGCAGAGGCTTCTTCAAATTTTTCTTTGCAGCAAATGTTGTTCTGTGTTTCCAGAGTTCTTTGATAGTTTGCATGTAATGGAACTATCCGCATCAATGTTGTGTTCTTTTTATGTCCAATACTTTAACATTTCTTTAGCAATATGTTGCATTTTCAGTACAATGAACCTTGTATAGTTTTACATTTAGTTTCTTTTTCATTGAAGTCTTGATTTTTTTCTATAACGACTCCTTACCAGGTCATTCAGACCTATTAAAAGATCTTAACATGTAAAAGAAATATCTTTAAACATTAGATTAAAGGGTCATTTTCATAACTATCTGTACCTTAGGTGCAGAGTTAAAGCCCAACTATGTTTTCGAAGTTCTTATGCCTCCAAATGAAACTATTAAATAGTATCCCAAATCAGAATTTGCTGCACTTTAAGGTATTATTTGTGTGATATGCTTTGGTTCTTAATTTCTGTAGAGTTATTTTGTAGAATACCTTTATTATCCTTGGGAGTTACTTAGCTGCAGTAGTAGTTAGTCAATTTACTTATTTCTCAGGATAACCTGAATGTGATTTCCCTGATGTACTGATAGAATTTTAATTCTGGGTCTTAATAAGCTGCTAAACCTGTGTACCTCCATTGTCAGGCAGATGCTGCAATCATTTTGCTGTAAAATGAACATGATACTAGTGTACACACACTTGCTAAAGGATGTTTAGTCAGAGCAGGTACAGATATGGGAAATACTTAACTTGTCATATTCAATTGAAATTCAGTTTTAATGAAATTAGTCTAAGTCAACGTCTCTACAAAATCTTAGAATCATAGGATGGTTTGTGTTGGCAGTGACTTCAAATGTCATCCAGTTCAAACCCCCTGCCATGCGCAGGGACACCTCTCACTGGATCTGGGTTGTTCAAAGCCCCATCCAACCTGGCCTGGCCTGGAACACCTCCAGGTTTGGGGCAGCCACCACTTCTCTGGGCAACCTAGAAGATCTGAGTGGATGAAATATGTATTGAAGAACATAAACAAAGGAATTTTTAAAGCTTTGCTTAAATGGGAACTAAAGTTAAAAGTTCTTGCATTTTCTATTAAATGTATCTTTATTTAAACGTTATATCACTTCTAAATGTTCATATACTGATATGCAAACATATTGTCAGTAGTATGCCTACCAGTTCTTATCTGTGGACATATCCATGTTTCAAACAGTAATTAATCCATGTTTCAAACAGTAATTATTGTAATCTTTTAGGTTTCTTCTCAAAATTGGCAGGACCATGGGCATGGCTGGAGACAAGCTCAGGGAGAGACTAATGGCCCAGGGCTGAGTTTAAGTAGAGCTACTAGGCATTGGAGCAGAGGATATCAGGGAAGACTCCAGTTGGGACTGATGAGGATCACTAAGAGTTATTAGTGCATTCCATGCTCTGACATAAAGGCAGCTCCTCCCACTTTTATGTTGCTCTCTAGCAAGTATTTTAAGCATGAAGGGAGGGTTTGAATGCCTTTGTTTTTTGGTAATCCTTCTTGTAAATAGAATGTATTTTGAGAATTAGTAGAACTATATGTAAAGAAAAGCTATGTGAAAGACACGTAATTAATGGGTGGATAAAAGTGGAAATTAGTGCAGGAAAGGATTACAGAAGGTAACGGATTATAACAGAAAGGATTTTCGAGTAAGGGTATAAAAATGCCATTATTGTCTTTCCTTCTTCATGTACAAAAGTATTACTTGGAAGTCAGATATCTCTGGTACTTGAATAATATGCTCAGTTGTAACTGCTGAAGGACTTTGAAAGTGAGAAAATCAACTTCAACTTGGGCCCACAAGCTTGTCTGCCTGCTAGCTGTTTTTAGTTTAAATACATTTGAACTTTTATGTGAAATAATTGTCTGTGCAGAATAATTAATGATAAATTTTCCATGTGGTGTGTAAATACCGTAAATTATTTTAATTGTAGAGACACAATTTAGAACAATTCTAAGTTTTTGTTATTCATCTTCAGCTGGTACTATCTATGTCTCTCCTGATCGCTTTTCCTTTTTCCATATGATTATTCTGCAAGTTTAAAACCAAAACTTTTGAAAGAGGATTTTAGCAGCGTAACAGCTTAGCTAGTTAGCTGGCATGGGGAGGAAGGAAAGACGAGTTTGTTAGCAGCTGTTGCTGAATAGAAAGTGACTCTAAGGCAGAGAGAAAAGAGAAGGGATGTGTTTGACAAGAATGGACAGAACTACTGTCTTAGCTGTTCTGAACAGCTGAGACAAAATCTTTGTACAGTTACTTGTGTTGTGATATATTGGCATATGTTGTGCCTCGAGAGAACTAGCCTGATAAGGAAGCCTAAGTTCAACAGAAAACTGTAAATAGAAGATGTTTGTACAGCTATACCCATCTACAAACATTCAGAGAGTATACATATGATTAGACATTTGCAATACAATTATGTATTCTGTGTTTTTGCTAACCAGTGACTCTGCATGGTTGGAGTAATTCAAGACAGTTTTAATTGAGAACTTATTACATTAAAATCAGGACATAATTATTCCTAGTTTAAAACCAAGGAAAATACTAGTGCTTTGCTGTTTCATCTAATAATATTTAGGCAGTAGCAGACAATGTATTTATACCTAAGAGATCTCAACCTGCTCTAGAGAATGAAAGAACCTGGTGTTTCTGAGTGGAGTTATATGTTTACCAGAAAGAAAACATAACCTTTTCAGGTTAGCTCAAGTGTTCTATATATATGAATAATTAGTTTTCCTCTATCTGCATCGGATGTTTATTAGGCATGTAGCTTTTTTATTATTTTTTTTTTTAAATTTGCAGGCAGTGCATTAATTACTGTTATCTGTAGGTGGCAGTCAAGCCTTTGCAAAACATTGCTCAGAAATTTGCTCTTCGAAGTCAAGCTTTGTGGTTGCTCACAGTAAGGCGTTACTCAGCCATGGGGATTCACAGTATTCGACCTTCATTTCATTCTTGGTGTCTAGAGCTTCTGGTGTTAATTGAGCATTTGTAAAGCATTCAAGACTGGACGTTTTACCAGGTGTTTGTTGCAATTCATTGGAAAGAAATAAAAAGCAAGATATTTAAAAACCATTTTGTTCCCTTTCCAGTCTGACATTTACTCAAAGAATCATGATGTCTCCAAGAAATGTTATTTCTTGAATGTTTAGTTAGTCATATAGTCTTGTTTGTTTGTTTGTTTGTTTGATCAGCAAACCTTCATGCAAATATACCTTAAATGTATAAGGAAAAAAATATTGGGCTGAGATTTTGACTTTTGGAGTATATGTAGGTGAAGAGCTATTTATTTGAAAAAATTAAAGTATAATGAAATTATACTTCCCAGTGTCTCAATACAGCCATATTAATCAATAAAGTTATCCTTTACAAAAACCTATAAACCTAGGTTACAATCTTTAATAGGAACCATTGCTTAAGGCTCCCATGTTTTTCCTGGAAATACCTAGGCAGAAATAGATGAATAAGCAATTTTTACATACTTTTTGCATGCTTGATGTATCTTGTTCATGCTGCATTTTTGTGTGGATGCATAGGAGATCTCCATGGTACATGGTGAGTATCACAAATGAGGCAGATGTTTGCTAAGTTCTCAATTTAGACTTTTTCTGTGTGCAGTGCTGAGCTATTTATGTACAGTAGTTAGTCCTCTGGAATATTTGAACATTTCCAATCTGTTTACAGCAATATTTGTGTACAAATGGCCTGCTATTCTCCTAGCTAGTAATGCAAAATTAAAAAAAGGCATTTTGGGAACAGTATCATCCTGTTTTTGTCAAACAGTAAGTGTAGATTTTCTGGTTGAACCAGTCCTCAAGGTACAGTGGCTCTTAGCAGTATCATCCAACACTGTAATAACTGCAGCAATTACCAATCTGGCAAGCCAAATTCATCCTACTCTTGACTTTAATAGAAGTGCACAATGAAGAATTATACTTACTATTTGACTGTTTCAAAGCAGTGTGTTATTCAAACTGTGCAGAAATATAAGCATGAATGTAACTTATTTTTCTAAGTAGAAACTGTGCGAACAATCCTAGTTTAAAAAATTGTTAAATATGTACTTAAAAGCTATAAACAGCAGCCTTGGTGGAATTGATGGTTTACTATCTGGAGTTACTCAAATTTGGAGTGAGATAGAAAGCACAGTTTTGCCAGAACTAAGATGGATTCTAAAGATACAATGAAGTCTCTAAGAGATGATGCAGGAGCAGAGCATGAATGATCGTAGACTCTACCTGCCAATGTATAGAAGTGAAACTCCTGCATTAACTATGAAAGGTTTCTTCTACTTTCTTGTCCTTCTTTTCCAAACAAGGAGAATTCTTACTTTCTCTCACACACAACTGAAATCCTAAAGGTATTGTCATATATGCCCAGATAAGGGGAGTTTGCAAAGAATATTGGACAGACTCATAGAATAAATGGAGTGGTTTGAGTTGGAAGGGACCTTAAAGATCAGCCAGTTCCAACCCTCTTGCCATGGGCAGGGACACCTCCCACTGGATCAGGGGCTTCAAGCCCCATCCAACCTGGCCTTGAACACCTCCATGTCTGGGGCAGCCACAACTTCTCTGGGCAACTATAGTGGGAAGAGATCCTCTGTACCATCCACTATAGGGGCAGCTCATGCCAGTAAGTAGTTGAGTGCCTGCCTCTCTCCTGGCAGGAGAGAGAAGCTTCAATCTCAGTTCACTCCTACCTTATGATAAGCCTGTACTTTTTAGTCATTGGTTGGGAAATACTAATTAAAGGGCTGTTTCTGCAGAAGCCTGGTGCAGAAGTTCACTGAACAACATGTCCATGTGAAATGTGAAACTCATGGAGCTGGAAACAACAAACATTTCTAAGCATGACTGTACAGTTAGGACCCAGTTGTGAAGGGTGAAGGAATTTGCTTTATAAAACATAGTGGTCTTTTAATACAAGTAGGCCTGAGATTTCCTTGCTCTGATTTCTTTGCTGTAACCTGACAGCAGTAAATAATGCTGAACATGATACTTCTATTTTTCATGAAGTTGATAAATCCATAATGTTTGACAGGTCATAGAGGAAGCAAAAGACAACTAGACCCAGTGATCCAGAATTGGTGTCTACTCTAGAAATTCAGCTCCATGTTTGTGTTTTATTCTGTTACTCTTCAGTTCAAAATATTTCAGTAAGAAATCCTGTCATTGAGATAATAACATCTAAAAGTTCTCATTTAGAAAAGGAGACATTATACAGGTGTTATTTGCAATCAAAGTGGAAAAGATTTCCATTACTGCTAGAGGAATATTGTAAATAATTCAATAAAAATGGACATTCTTTGTATTTTGGAGAATTTGATGTTACTAAAGTCATCAGAACCTCCCTCAAATGGATTCTTAGCCGTTAAATCCCTCAGCAGGCTATAATAATGGCTAGATTTCTTAATGACATTTTGCAGTCTTTCTGTGCTTGCCAAACTTGTGTTATGAAATTGGTAGAATATTTCATCCATCCTTGGATTACTGACGTTTCTATACAATGGGCAGATTTTCCTGCTACACCTTTTGATATTTTATTTCTTAATGAATGATAGTAGCTAATTCTGGTAATCATTTAGCCTCACAGGAAAAAATAAGTAAATATTCTTGGAAGTCTTGCTTACATTACTTCCACAGAGGCTGGGGTTGTACTACAGTGTTAGTCTTCAGTTGATATCACTTGATTCACTTAGTTGATCAAATAAAAGAATGATAATTATGTTTTCTACCAACCTTGTAAATATTTTAAATTAGTTTTCATTTTGGAGTAGAAGAGTAGTGAAATTAGTTTAATATGCTGCATTTCTGTTAAGAGTTCTGTTCAGCATAGCTAGATGGTAGCACAGCTAGTGTAGTTGGTGATGTCAAAAAAGAAACATGCATCATTAAGACTTTATGTAGGCAAGCTGCTTTTACCAGTTCCTTGCATGACACTTGTGTGATCATACTAAATAAATGTTAGTTGCTTTTCAACAGCCATCATGCTGTTTCAGGGTATGTGATATATATTCCCTAGTCCCACTGATAACGTGTTCCAGTATAATGTAACATGTAGTGATTTTTGGAGTCATGCCTATTTTCTTTGTTACCTTTGCAAGAATTAATGCCTAAAGGTTTCCTCCTAGTGACTGTGTTAGCGAGTTTCATACTAAGTTAGTTAATTGTTAGCTGATTGCCGTTATTCCCAGAAAGTCAGAGCATGGTGTTAAGTTCATGCAGCTTATTTCAGAAGCAGTTTCAACCTAGTAATAAGTAGGACTATTAAGGGATTAGTTTACATAAAAGACAATTTCATAGTAGAGTAATCTGAATTGAATGCTTTTACAGCAGAGCTATATGGTTTTATGATCAGTAAGGCTCTGATGGCCCATCTCTATTACATTATGTTACTACTTGTGAGTCTGCCATATCCAAGAAGAATTGGACAGTTGAAGCTGGAGCTAATCAGGGATTTGTGGTAGAAGAAATTATAATTTAACTCAAGATATCAGTGAATTTATAAACTGTATTGATCATATATATCATAGAATCATAGACTGATCTTGGTTGGAAGGGACCTTAAAGCCCATTCAGTTCCAAAACCCTGCCATGGACAGGGACACTTCCCGCTAGACAAGGCAGCTCAAAGCCCCATCTAAGCTGGCCATGAACACCTCCAGGGAGGAATCATCCAAAATTTCCCTGGGCAAGCTGGGCCAGTGCCTCACCACCCTCATCAAGAAGAATTTCTTCCTCATGTCCAATTTAAATCCCCCTCTTCCAATTTAAAGCCACTCCCCCTCATCCTATAGGCCCTTGGAAAAGTCCCTCCCCAGCTTTCCTTCAGCCCCTTCAGCTACTGGAAAGCCGCTATGAAGTCTCCCTGAAGCTTTTTCTTCTCCAGGCTGAACAAGCCCAACTCTCTCAGCCTGTTCTCTTAGCAGAGATGTTCCAGCCCTTGGATCATCTTCTTAGCCTTACTCTGGACCTGTTCCAACAGTTGCATATCTTTCTTATGTTCAGGATTCCAGAATGGGACAAAGAACTCCAAGTAAGGTCTCTCAAGAATGGAGTAGACAAGGAGAATCCCCTCCCTCGACCTGCTGGCCGCTCTTCTTTTGATGCCTCCCAGGATATGGTTGACCTTCTGGGCTGCAAGCATATATTGCTGGCTCATAGAATCACAGAATCAGTAGGCTGGAAAAAAACCCCAGAATCATCGAGTCCAACCATTCCTATCAACCACTAAACATTGCTCCTCAGCACCTTATCCACCCATCTTTTAAATACCTCCAGGAATGGTGACTCAGTCAGCACCCTGGGCAGCCTGTTCCAGTGGCCAGTGACCCTTTCCATGAAAATTTTTTTTCTGATATCCAGTCTTAACCTCCTCTTTGGAGCTTGAGGCCATTCCCTCTTGTCCTGTCCCATGTCACTTGAGAGAAGAGGCCATCACCCTCCTCTCTGCAACCTCCTTTCAGGTAGTTGTAGAGAGCAATGAGGTCTCCCCTCAGCCTTCTCTAGACTAAACAACCCCAGTTCCCTCAGCCTGCTCCTCAAAAGACTTGTTCTCCAGCCCCTTCAACAGCTTCATTGCTCTTCTCTGGACATGCTTCAGAGCCTCATTGAGCTTCTCATCAATCAAAAGCCCTAAGTCCTTCTCTGTGGGGCTACTTTCAATTGCATCACCCCCATCCTATATTGAAATTGTGGATTGCCCTGACCCAAGTGTAGGACCTTGCACTTGTCCTTATTGAACAGCATGAAGTTCACACAGTCCCACTTCTCCAACTTGTCCATGTCCCTCTGGATGACATCTCATCCTTCCAGCATGACAACTGTACCATTCAGCTTTGTGTCATCTGCAAACTTGCTGAGGGTGCACTCAATCTCTCTGTCAGTATCACCAGTGAAAACATTAAACAACACCGGTCCCAGTACAGACCCCTGAGGGACACCACTTATCATGAATTTCCCTCTAGACATTAAGCCATTGACTACCACTCTCTGAATGTGACCATCCACCCAATTCTTTATCCACCAAACAGTCCACCCATCAAATCTGTATCTTTCCAGTTTCTGTATCTTTCCTTATCTTCCAGAGAGAAGGATGTTGTCGGGGACCGTGTCAGAGACCCTACAGAAGTTCAGATAGGTCACATCCATAGATATATATACAGGTCTTTTAAATATACATTATGTTGTGAATGTGGTCCTTTAGAATCTATGAATCAAGAAATCCTTTTCCCAGGCTGAAGGGCATCCAATCATCAAAAGACATATTATACATAATATGATGGTGAAGAAGGACTGTTACCATAAAAAAACAAGCAGTTCATTACCCAAAACATCACCTGAGGAAGTAGAAGAGTACGGCTTACCCACAGGAACCTGATTGCAGCATCTTTCTCTGTTTCCTGGTAGAGGCAGTAATTTTGTCTATGGAGTTCCTGGCCAGAGTGTGCAAAGTGGGGAGATCATTAGATGTGAAACTGCTGTGGCTCTGAGAGTCTTGATGCAAACAGGTGGCCATCTGCAATAGTTAAAGCTAAAGCTTTGGCAAAAGCAAAAGACAATGCAGATGATTTACATGTAGATCTTTAAGGTCTCAGGCATGTGGAGATACAGAGTAGCTAAAATATCTCTATCCCATGGAAAAAGAACAAGTGCTTTAGTAGTTGTGGCCAGGTGATGGTGCATGTAAGAATTAAATCTGAGATATTCATATCATTTAAATTTTAAATTAACTTTTTTTCATTATCCAACACATGATGTTCACCTGTCACTGATATCTTAGTGTTCAGTAGTACCAACATGTTTTTGCTTTTGCTATTCACAGGGATAATTTCTCTTACCAGCTTTGTTACCTTTTCTGATGATGATTCCCCATGGGGTGTTAATGCACAAGCTGTTAGTATCTCTTTATAGATTATCTCCTAGTGTTTGCCAAAACTCATATATATGAGCAATACTATAACATATGTTAGAATGCTGCTACATTATCTCACACCTCCTGTCCTCATTGCAAACAGTCAAATGTCTGTTTATCACTTTAAAGTATGAGATTTCTATCAGCTAATTCCTTCCAGCTCTTTTTTTTGATTATACCCCGTTTTTTCCCCAACATCACGAACAGTTGGGGACCACACATGGAGAGGAATACATATAACATTCCCAAGTCATCTATTCATTGCTTTTCTCTCTATCTTACTGTGAAGCATATTGTACTGCTGCCTGTCTCTTCTTCGTGCTTTTCATTGTAATTTCTCAACTGTTATTCCCATTTTCTGTCTCCTTTCTTCCTTTCCCTTCTGTCCACTCATGTGTGCCATTGTGCTTTAATAAAAAAGATAGATATCGGTTACTTCTAATTAGCAAATTTCACACTGTTCATTTCCCTGCTATAGGATATCCTTAACCCTGTCTTAACCCTGGGGAGTGGAACCTCAGCAGTTCTTGTTGACCATAAATCCAGGCCCTAGCAACAGATGTGCAGTGTTAATCTGAAGTTTCCAAAACATTCTTGAGATTATCTTTCGGAGGAAAAAAAAAATCCATAGACTTTTATGAACAATAGCTCTCCAATGGTTTTATTTTACAGCCAATAAAATTATGCTATCCACTCAGCATTTAGTCTCTGCTTCTTCCTCCACCACTGCCACCTAGTTTGCTTACTTCTATGTGCAAGAATATGTGCAAAAATATTTTAAGAGAGTCTTTTTAGTTTCCATTTTTGGCATTTTTCTCATTACCTACTTCTTCATATCTTCCAGGCAGCTAATGTTCCATACACAGTAGATTAACAAGTCCTTTTCAAGACTTAATTGGATTAATTATTGGTATAAATGAAAGCAGAGCCTGACCTTGCCTGATTCATATGGCAAATGCACTTTTAAGCGTATTTGGTTTCTGATTGCATTTGAAAATAACTGAATAAGATTTTCATAAATACCAGCTTGCTAATGATTATCATTAGCTGTGATTAAGTACACTTGTATAATTTTTGACAGTTTAATCAACCACTATATTAGAATTTTATACATTGGTGTATGTTCTTTTGTTCTCCAAAAAAGACATGGTGATTTTTTTCTGCTTTTGTATACAAAGTGCCTTTTCAAAATGACATTATGTGGATTTATAAGTATCAAACAAACATATCACGACACAAAGACAAGGTAGACTGTGCATTTTGGTTATTCTTTTATTGTCCCATGTGGGTCATGTCAATATTTTGTGCTAAATAAAGTATGATTTGAAACAAAGACACTAAGGTAAATGTAGATCTCTATAGACTCTGAAGAATGGCCATGAAAACTATAAATGCTGACAATAACAGTACATGATCAGTGAAATAGTTAAGAATTTGGGCTGTATATTGACCAGAGGGAGAAACCAGGGGCATAGAAAGTATATGTTCATGTGAAGAAAAAAACCAAACTGATTGTGTTCAGTCACGAAAAAAGGCCTAAAAGCCCATGATGATTTACCATAGACCATGTCATATTTCCATATTTCCACTTTATTGGGAGACTCTGTTTGTATTAACAGATTTGGAAATTAAGCAATCTAAAAGACTGTTTGCATAAGAGGGCCTCACATAATAAAATTGTAAAGTGTATGATCTGATCAGCAGCTGGTGGACAGCCATTCATTCAAAGAAACTGAAGGAATCAGAAAAGCTCTTTTTAGAAAAGATAGATGAAATAATAACAGAAACCAACTTTTAAGCAATAAGAAATTAGTGTGGCTGGAACATTTACTGAGGATGACAGAATTTTATGTGTCTGTAGGAAAGAAGGAAAGGAGAATAAACAAAAATAACTAACTATGTTGTTTTACTTCACAGCTGAAATGGGAAAGGTATCTACCCTTAGTCAATAATTATGAGTCAGCTGGTAAGAAGTAACTTGGAAAGCACAGGAATTCAAAATCTTAAGACTAACTGTCTGTAAGTAATCAAGCAGAATTGAACTGAATGGACACCCAGCCATCTCATAATTTACCTAGGAAGATTAATTGTCTGCTCCACCCAAAGGATCAATTTTTTGATGAAAACTGTCAGCTGCCCTCCCTGCTCCTTGCACAGTCTTTGTCCAAAAGCTTACAGCATTTTATTGTGCACTGTGACAGTTTTAGGCAAGTGCTGCTCTAGTCCATGGTCCAACCAGTCCAAACATAGATATTTAACCATTGTGTAGGAGCAGGTGACAAGCAGGGAGCATATAAACATTTTCACTGTTATGTGAGGTCAGGTTGATCCTTCTCATGTGTGCGTTTAGGGTGCTTATGTTTTACACTGTACTGGGTCAAAATCAGGAAAACTCAGCCTTGAAAGTAATTAAGGAAATAATTTCTCTTTTTTGAGACAAAAAAAAAAAAATCTAAAGCCCCAGTTTATGATAGGTAACCTTTTCTTTTAATATATTCTCAAAATGAGAACAAAGTTGGGAAGGGAGAGATCAAGGAGTTGTACAATGTGTCCAATGAAGATACATCAGCTCTTTAAATCTAATTCATGGAGGTATTTTATCTTCCAATCACATCTTTTGTAGGCATGCATAATTCAGCACAAAATATGTGAGGGGCAGATAGAGAAGTAGATATGTGACAAGTGTAGATACAGAACTGTCCTATGTAAGTGGCTCATAGTTAGTGGCCATATGTTAGGCTTTTTAAAATATTACAAATAGCCCTTGAGTATAATCTGTGATCTGGAGCCAGTAGTGTGCTTCAATTAGAAACAATTATGTAAATATTTTCAAAATGTCTCCAATTGGAGATAAAAGACTCAGATCTGTAACTAAATCTATCCTCACATTAATTCATGCTCTTCAACTGCTGCAGATCCTTGCAGTTCTTACCCTGGAGCAGAGTTTTGGGTAGATGGGTGGTTAATGTGTTCCTAAACCTTCATCTTAATGGTTGCCAAATCAATAATTCATTGTGATGCAGAGTCCTACCCTTGACCTGGCACAGGTTAAAGTGATGTTCATATATTAATCTTCCTATCTGGTACAAACAGGTACCTTGCCTTCTACTTCTTGCAGGCCAATATATGGCATTAATACTTTACAGCTTATTACTTACTTTTAGATTACATCAGACATGATGGCAAGTAATCACTTCAGCTTGGGTGTATCAGCCTCCCAACCTCGAAGAACAAAACCTTTCAGGGTATGTTTTATAGTAAATACTATCTATTGTTAAAATATGTTTTGTTAACATCAGAGCGGTTTCTTAACTTCGTCTTGTGTAACTGCGGTTTCACTGAAAAGAAATGGGGTAAAAGCAAATTAAAAAGTTGGATTGGATGAAATGTTCACCATGTGATTAATAAGTTTAAAGCACTACCTCTTCAGTCACCTTCTGTGTTATAAAATCCTACAACTTATTGAGGGAGGGGTTACATTTACCTTCATAAACCTATATGATTTTTTTCCTCTATAATGTGTTCTTGTTTATGTTAATGTAATAGTTTTAAACAATTTTAGCTTTGACACATAGACTGCAAGCCCTCTTTGTTCCATGCCTCTATGCTTGGCAACACTAAAAGCATAAAATCAAAGATGGATTTTGACTGTACCAATTGTACTAATAGGTCATTCCTGACACAGGAAGCAAACATAAAGCTATGTTGATCTTCTGTTTAGTAGCATGAATTGAAAACAGATATTTTTATCACAAGTACAAATAAGAAGTAACTCCTTTGAAATCCGATGACAGCTGTAGATCAAGCCTGAAGCTGAGATTGCCTTGCTCTGGCTGGGAGGAGAAGTCACGGGGAATTTCCCACCAAACACTCCCTTGTTGCCTGGAAGATTTTCCTACAGATTTACAATAAACTTTTACTAAGATCAGCCTAGTTCAGAGGACAAGAAAGTATGCATTAGAAAATAATATCATAGAATCATAGGCAGGTTTAGGTTGGAAGGGACCTTAAAGATCATGCAATTCTAGCCCCCCTGCCATGGGCAGGGACACCTCCCACTGGATCAGGTTACTGCCTCCAATCTGGCCTTGAACACCTTCAGGGATGGGACATCTATAACTTCTCTGGGCATCTTGGGCCAGGGCTTCACACCCTCACAGGAAAAAAATTCTTCCTAATATCTCATCTCAATCTCCCCTCTTTCAGCTTGAACCCATTTTCCCTTATCCTATCCCTGCACTCCCTTATCAAGAACCTCTCCCCAGCTTTTCCACAGGCTGCCTTTAAGTACTGCAAGATTTCTATAAAGTCTCCCTTGAAACTTCTCTTATAGCACAACAGTCATCCCCTTTTTAAAATTAACTACCTAATTAGTTAATATAGTTTTACAAAAGTGGAAGTATTTTTTATAAAGCAAAACCAAATTAACTTGAGGTTTTATTTTTCACTAGTTCCTTGCCCTCTTAATTAGTCCAAGCTCACTTGTAGCTTCAAAAGTTTCTGAAGTGCTGCTCTATCTGTGATGCTTACAATATGCTAAACATTATAAACAAAAATTTGAGAGAAAGAACTCACCTGAGCAAGTTTTAGAATCCATTTTGCCTTTAGCTACAGGAGATGCCTTTCATGCTTGAACTTTCCTCTGAGCATTGCATCACCTTCCTGTTTCAGAGTAATTTAAGCTGCTCAAGGTTGTTCTGTACATAGCAGATGAATACAACATTGGATGTCATCACTTGCCATCAATGATGAAAATGGAAGCATTGTAGCTTCACTTGGCTTATTTAGTATTCACCTACCATTTATTCTTAAATCAGCCACAAGAATTATAGCACTGCTATCCTGAAGTGCCCTAAATGTTCTTGGATGCTGGATAATCCTAGTGGGCCCAATTACTTAGGCAATCTGTTATATCACACAGTCATAGTCAAACATTGAGGGAACTTCAAACTACAGAAAATATGTGCTTTGCAAGATTCCATTTGGCACTATCCTACTTTTTGGGCTATTATAAAGATAAGGACCTGAAGAGGTTTTAGTTATAGTAGCTAGCTTCCAACCCAAGTCCATCATTATGCTTCCAAATGAATTTACTTCATCTGTTCCAGATGAATTTGCTGAATTTATTTAAAGGGAGAGAACATGCTTTTAAACAGAATTGAAGCTCTGTAGAGTAAAAGAAATTGTTAGAATTATTTAATATGCACCATTTCTTTTCTCAAACAGGGGGAGTTGGGATGTATTCTCAACTCAAGCTTGGCATTCTGCTTTCTAATATTGTTCCATGCCTGCTTGTCAAGACTTTCAGCTAAGCATTGTACATTATTTTCATCAAATGAAAGAAACAAATTCATGAAATTGGGAATAAGCTCTCCTTGATAAATACAAACTAACATGCTTTCAGTAATCTAGCAAATAATGAGCTGCCATTTACTCACTAATAAAGTGGTTTTTCTTAAGAGAGAATGAGGTAAATGGATTAATTGTGGTAAGTGCCCGAAAATAAATGATTTTCTAGTCACATTGTTGAACACATTGTTGTCACAATGTATTGTGGCTTTGTAGGACAGACAGTGCTGTTCAGAAAAGTCAAGTATCATTGATAAGTTAGGAACATTCCCTGCATATCAGGTGGAAATCTAGAAATAAATGTTTTCCTTATAGCTTGCTTTTAGACTCAGTCCAGCTGTGTGATCAGTTTAATAGCAAAATTACCCTCTCTTTTTTATCTTGTCCCAGCAGAATAACAAGTTTGTACACTCTCAGATGATACAGGATTTCTTAAACAAATCTATTTTGAAGTTGTATGCTCATATTTATTTTTACTTATTTATTTCTTACCTTCCCTTTTAGGATTATTGTGCTGCTTAAGACAATGTAAATTTTAAAATAAATAAGAATTTGCTTTACGTAGTGCAATTCCAGGATGTGTTTTATGTTGGCATATCCATGGAATTCAGTTCCTAGCTTCATCCCACTAGCTAAGCTCTGACTGCTAACTTTTAGTCAGGTAGCCCTGTGTTACAATAGTAGCCTAAGGGGTAGGACCTCCCCTTTAATATTTGGTCTTTGGAACATTTTCCGAATGATGAAATTGAAAATATATTTAACAAGTGGAGAGACAAATTTACTGTCCCACTGAACAGTTCAGCAGTACAAGAAAAAGCAACTGGATTTTATCCAAAGCCTATTTCATCCTGAAGATGTGATGCTCTTGTTTTGCAATTGTTGGGTTTTTTTCTACTTGAAGTAGGCATCTTAACCCCCTAGCCATGTAGACTGTAGATATCGTAAAACCATGTTTCACTAAAATACCTATCCCTCAGTGTTGATAACATAGCCATGTTCTGGATCAGATTACAGAGTTTTGCTGGTCTGTGTGGAATTTTTCTTTTATAGAAGGTTTTTTTTTTATTATTTAAAACCTGTGTGGTCAGATAAATACTGGGACAATATATTATCGCACTTGTCTATATTTTTACTTTAGCTGCTAGAACATCCCTCCTAACCTTAACAGGTATGGAGCAAAACATATGGAGTAGATTAAAGAATAAGAGTGCTTTTGGTATATCCTTTTGCTTTCACTGGAGTTTAAACAGTTGTGGAAGACTTAAAAACAAGAAAACATTCTGTAGATCCAGTTTGTAGTTTGACAAATAGATTTATGTTCACTGTTTTCACGGATGACTATCCTTTCCTCAAGCCACTACGTTTTCTTTCTCTCTAAACCCAAGGAAAAGGCATATAATTTGTTTATTTTGGGGATTTGAGGTGGGTTTGGGTTCTTTTTGCTTTGGCAGATTTATGTTAGCATAGGTTATCAGTGTAGAACATAGTGACTCTAATCCATAGATTAGATGCATAGTTGACTCTGTGTGATAATGTTCTCATCAATTTGGCCTTGTCTTTTTCTGTTATAATTGTTTTCACGTTTCTGTATAAAATAATGAAGGCTGTGACTCCATATTTTTTTTTTTTTGGCAGTGGGACACTTATCTTTTTGTGTTTTTGCTGGTATTTGTTCCAACAACAAATTTCTCCATGGAAGTTCATTCTCTCCTGTAGTTCTTTGATCTAACGCTCAGTAATGTTTGAGGTGGCTGAAACACAGCGATGAGCACAGAATGAATTTGACCCAAATACAGCTGCTGAGTAGGTGTGCATCTTGGTAGAAATTAACTGGTCATTACTGGACTAATCATAGAGCAGAATCACAGCATAATTAGAACTGGGGAACCTTTGGAGATCATGTAGTCCAACTTCTTGTTCAAAGTTCCCCATGTAAATGAGAGAACATACAGAGAACTATGTAGTTAATATTTTATTCTGATTACAGAAGAGTGTATTTAGAAGTGGCTTCCTTCTTGCTCTCCTAGTGTTTCTGGATGCATTTATAATTCAAAGTGGGATTTAGAGAGAAGGGGTTTTTTGATATAACTCATTGTCCCAAATTATAAATCAAAAGCTTCCCATTGAAATGGTTTGTAATTAAACAATAGTCAAAATGCGCTAAGGGGCCAAGATAATTCCAACTACCATTTTAGTTTTCAAAATGCTGCATTTACAGATTATACTTGGAGGCACTTCTGATGGTTTAGCTCTGCAGATCATTTGTTGCATGCTGAATACCAGAAAAAAAAATATATTTTTTTTGTTAATTTCAGTGTTTCCAGTGCAGGTATTTTATTGTATAATGCGTGTCTCTGTGATGTGGAGAGAAGATTCAGTCTTCAACACTTTTGTTTCAGATATGTAATTTTAGCTTAAGAGTATTATACTATTCAAATTCTCAAGCAATTCAAGTGAAACAACCAAACCAGACTCTTTCACACTCTATTCTGCCCAGAATAACTGTGTAGGTGTATCTGAGATGCATGCTGTCACCATTTCCTGCTGAAGACTGAAATGCTGAAATGCTGTGCTAGAGGTTCTACTTGTAGGTCAAGTTTGACCAAAAGAAAGACTACTGCATATCTCTCACACATTCCTTTAGAAGACTGATCTCAACCTTAATTTAATTTTCCTATCTGTGGTCTCTATTGATGCAATTACTTGCTTCTCTCAAATTTAAATTTGATATGGAATATGGATTGAGATCAAACAGTGCTGTATAAGGTTAGTTTCTGACAATGGTTTTCTACTTCATGTGAAATGAAGGTACATTTGATAGTTAGGTAGTTAGTTAATCTATATCATGGAATGATAGAATGATTTTGGTTGGAAAAGACTTATAAGGTCATTATGTCCACCTATCCAGCATTGCTAAGTCCACCACCAGACCATGTCTACAGGTACAGTGTCTCCTCATCTTTTAAACACCTCCAGGGATGGGGACTTAACCACTTCCCAGGGTAGCCTCTTCTGATGCTTGACACTTTCAGTACAGAAATTCCTTCTAATAGCCAATCCTGGCCCATCTTAAGGCCATTTCACCTTGTCCTGCCACTGGCTTCCAGGTAGAAGAGACCTATATCCCCCTCACTACAATGTCCTTTCAAGTAGCTCTAGAAATCAGTGATGTCTCCCCTCATTCTTAAGTGTATTATGGTACTGGTGAGGCTGCACCATGAATCCTATGTTCAGTTTGGGGCCTTTCAGTACAAGAAGGGCATTAAGGGGCTGGAGTGTGTCCAGAGAAGGGCAACAGAGCTGGGGAAGGGTCTGGATTAGGGTGTTATGGGTAGTGGCTGAGGAACCTTTGGCTCTTCAGCCTGGAGAAGAGGAGGCTGAGGGGAGACCTCATCACTCCTTACAGCTCCCTAGAAGGAGGTTGTGGCAAGGTGGGTGCTGGGCTCTTCTCCCAAGTAGCAAGTGGTAAGATGAGAAGAAATTGCCTCAAGTTGTGCCAGGGGAGGTCTAGGTTGGATATTAGGAAAATTTTCTTTACTGAAAGTGGTGAAGCACTGTCAGAGTCTGCCCAGGGAAGTGGTAGATTCAACATCTCCCTGGAGGGAGACTGTAACAGGGACTACCTGTTATATGCTGCTGAAGCCTATAGGGTCCACCTTTCTGTTCAGATTCTTTGTCATTAATTGCTCACAGGAACAGAAACCAAGATTTTCTTTTGCAAATCTTCATCATAAACAATAACAATATGGTTAGTAATTACTAAAATATAAATTGAGAACAAAATTACTTTTCCCATAATTATACATAAATTTCATCACTGAAAAAGTCTACTACCTTGAAATACTAGATGAACAAAAATTGTACAGTAACCTATGTTAGCACAGATTTTCTGCCCTGTATATCCTAGTTGCTTCTGTTAGGCAGAGATGCAGCTGCATGAGCATTGTCACAGAAGCTGTTCCAGCTGCTGTAAGGGCTGTTCTCAAAGGCTGACTTCAGTTCAGTAAGCCTAATGTCCCCATGCTCCCTTTCTGCAGTGGGGAG
The DNA here is from genome assembly GCA_013389865.1 of Piaya cayana. NCBI lineage: Eukaryota > Metazoa > Chordata > Aves > Cuculiformes > Coccyzidae > Piaya > Piaya cayana. Next base: position 118,526 of record WAAB01021933.1, read on the forward strand.
ATCTTCCTCAGTATCAGAACAGTTGAGTCAGACTCCTGCTTCAAATTGCTTTGTGGTCAAGTTTGTTGCTCTTTCTCATCTACAGTGAGATTATGTTTCCTAGATTGACTTCAGCCTTTGCAATTGAGTTTCCCCACTTCTCTTGAGTAACATCTTCATCCTGCTAATATCAAAATAAAGCAGAGTGTAATCAGCATTTGAAGGGTTAAAGCATACACATAAAAAAAGCACTAATCACAAACTTGTCCAACAGTAACAAAAACTGGCTTTTTTTAAGCTTAAGTTCAGAATATGGTGAGGAAATTAAGGTAGTTTACAGATTTTATAAGAAGATGACTGTTCACAGAGGAGTATAATAAGGGAAATATCAACACCTGTTCTTACTTAGGTGTTTACATAAAGTAGTCCTACCATATGTTTTTAATTGGGCATTTTAAAATGGCCTAGCCATCTTGGAGCAGTAATTTAAATCCTACATAATAAATTCTGGTGTAGAAGATCAGAAGTGAAGTTACATATAATAAAAATCTCTAGTAAAAGGCTTAGTTACTAGGTTAACTGAATGTTATGAGTTTGGGTACTGGATTCGACACGTTTTTTTCTTAGCTGTTCAGTTCTTCATTATTAAATCATGATTTAACTTCTTGAGATATGTCAATAGAGAAATACTTCAAATTTAGAATTTCTTTCAAAATCATTGGTCTAGAAAGCATGTGATTATTATTATTGAAGTAATTATTTTCCTTTGAACAAAACAAAACTAAAAATAATTTTGGTTGTTTTGGCATTTATCTAAAAGTCATCATCATCTCTAAACTATGACTTTATTATAATGGCTTAGGTGATGGATGCTAAATTAATTTTATTAATTGTTAACAAACAACATATAGAAGTACATATAATAAACTATCTAAGTAATATGTGAAAATAAAGGCATACATGGCAAGAACTTATTGTAGATTTTGCTTTTGGAGTGATAATTGCTCTGAAATTCCATACAATACCATCCTGCTTGAGTCAGTTGTTCAAGTTGCAGGTATTTCCAAGACAACACAAGCACAATAGTAATTTTAAATCCCCACCTGATATAACCACAGATTGACAGTGTGGTTTTTTTTTTTTACAGAAAAGTAATTAAATGGTTGGGCTGCAGTTCCAGGAAGAGTTGCTGTCACTCATTATTTCTGGCTTATTTATGTTTAAAAAGTAATAACAATGAAGAATAAGGCACTGTTCAGTAACTTGTATTGCTGGAAATGATGACGGTGTTAAATAGATTTTCTTTTGCTAAAGAGGTCCAATTACTCCATTATTAATGATATTATTTAAGTACTCATTAAATGTGACATTATTTAATGGGTTCATGTTCGTTTAAAACCTTCATTAAAGGATTACTGTGGAGGGGTTTGCAATCTTGTATTTTTCCATCCATCTAGTGTTATATTTCCTACTGTCCCTATGAATTCAAAAACTTCTTTATTTGGACAGTGAATTTAGGATCTCAGGCTCTTGATGAAGGTGAAAATTATGTCATTTTCAGGTGATATAAGGAACTGGAAACAATTAAGCTTTTTTATTTCCATTGTCTTCTTTGAAATTATTGTATGACACTACAGTGATGTTTATCTTTTCTATGGACTTTCATATCAGGTGGCAATTTCCTTTATTGATAAAAGTGTCTCTTTAAACTGCACTGAGTTTCACAGCTGACCAGTGGCAGAAGTAGATACAAACCCAATACAAGAAACAAAGCAAACAGGTACTTCTGTATTTGATTATGAGTGCGTCTTCCACACTGTGTAGTTAAGAGAGAAGGAGGAATTAGTTGGCATTGGCAGTTGGCATTGCTGTTCTTCCCTTGATGTTGGATAGTGGCATCTTAATATCCTAGGTTTATAGAAAAAATGTCCTTCAAGTCTAACACTTATCTGTTGTAAGTTTTCATAGTTGTTATCATCCTAATTATACCTAGAATTAGATTGATAAGGATGCCTATTATTGAAATATTTTACCAATAACTTAGAAAAGTTGCCCTCCTTTGATAAATATTCTGAATTATGACTATTAAGATGCAGTTTTCATCTGATCAAAGTTTTAATAGTTCCAAAAAGTGAGTTTATATCAATAACCAATAATCCATTTCTGTCACTTCTCCACGTAGAACAGGTTACTCCTTGTGTACGTTCATTTATTTCTTAAGGCCTATTTAGGAATAGGTGTCTTAAGATGGGAGAATCTAATTCTGGAATCTGCTTCAGGACTGGGAAAATTTGATTGCAGTACACTGACTTTGGATCTTGTACTAAAGATGTGTTAAAGATCTTCAGTGAATTAGTATCATTGCACAGGGTTCACTGTGTCAGTGAAAAATAAAGTATAAAAGTATGAAGTAGGCAAAACTCTCCATATTTTAGAAGTGTGTATAAACTGTACTAGACTGAATCCTGACCTCTCCTTGTATACATGAATAGAATCATACAATCATGGAATGGTTTGGAAAAGATGTTAATGCTCATCCAGTTCCAACCCCTGCCATGAGCAGGGACACCTCCCACTGGATCAGAGTCTCCAAGCCCCATTCAGCCTGGCCTTGAACACCTCGAGGGATGGGGCAGCCACAGCTTCCCTGGGCAACCTGGGCAGGGGCCTCACCACCCTCACAGGAAAACATTTCTTCCTAACATCTCATCTCAATCTCCCCTTTATCAGCTTCAAACTGTTCTCATCATCTTATCCCTGCATTACCTGAAAAAAGAGCCCCTCCCCAGCTTTCCTCTTGGTCACTGGTTATTACTGGACACTGTATGCTCCTTGTTCATTTGTGCTGTAGGACTGCTTTTAATGTGCTCAGTTACAAATGCATTCTGTGTGATGGTGAACATGAGAAACTCCTCCTTTCCCATGAAACATAACAATGGGATGTCATTCAGGTCCAAACCAAATTATTTTAATGGTAGACAGGCCTTCTACTTTGAATTATCCCATTGATCTGCTGTAATTATGTAGATGGATGAGGCACACATAATTCAGATGTGTTTTGAATAGCTAATAAACTCTGATGAGAGAACATTAGGACTACGTATAGTTTAAATTGAGCTACTGCAGGCTGCCATGATAGGGTAGGAGACTGGTATTTAAAGGAGACCTGAGGAGTCATCATAGTCAGTAATTTGAAGTTAGTAAACAGTGGCACTTTGGATAAAGAGAGTCACTCATCTTGCCCCTAATTTATCTATATTTAAGTGATTTATCTTTCTGGAAAATTTTTACTCGACTATTACATTTGTCACTGAAAAACCACAAAAATGAATTTTTTTTAAACAGAAGTGATATGACATTAATTTATTTTCTAGAAGATGTAAAGCTAAACCCAAGAATACCATTAAAATGTCAAGTACATTTTGTATTAGGAATTAAGAATAAAATTAAAATAAAAGAAATACTCAGAATCGAGTATAAAACAATACTGTTTTCACTTAATTTATAAACCATGTAGACATTTTAAAAATTAAACATGTTCATTTGCTAACTTAATTTTTTGATTATCAGATGTGATGTTGGTTACCCAAATAGTACCATTGCATGCTGTTCTAGGAGACTATGAATTAACAGAACCTTTTTGTCTTAGCTGTATAGGTAAATAAGCCTTGCTTCAAGAATAGCGACAAATAGAACATGTAACCAAATCCTACATGTCTATATAAAGTTTATCAAGGCACTTCCTGTAAATTAAGACCTCACACCTGATTTCTGAGCTGTATTTGCTTTTGTCCTGCTTTCAGTTTTATGGAGTTGAATTTTGTTGATTTGGTAGATGGATCGCTATTCAGTGGTATTCATCCCACACAGAATTCTGCAGCACATGAGCAATTCTTACTTCAGCTTCCTCTTGTGTAGTCTGGTTATAGGTTGGTACCTCACTACAAAAAAGACGTTGCAGTACTGGAGCATATCCAGAGAAGGGCGGTGAAGCTGGTGAAGGGGCTGTGTTCTCCACAGTGAGGAAACTAGGTTTGTGCAGTTTGGAGAAAAGGAGGCTAAGGAGAAACCTTATCACTGTCTATGACTACCAGGAAGGATGTTGTAGCAAGGTGGGTGTTGTTCTCTCCCTGAAGTTACAAGTGATACGATGAGAGAAAATGGCCTAAAGTTGTGCCTGGGGAGGTTCTAATTAGACATCGGGAAAAAAATTCTTCACTGAAAGGGTTACCAGGCACTGGCAGTGGCTGCCCAGGGAGGTAATTGAGTCCCTGTCTGTGGAGGTGTTTAAAAGACAGGTATATGAGGTACTTAGGGTCATGGCTTAGTAGTGGAGAGATATGTTTGGACTGAGTGGTATGAAAGGTCTTTTGCAACATTCTAAAGAACTGTCTTTCAAATCTGCACAGGAGGCCCCTTTATGCTCTTCATTACAACATAATAAAATGCAGAGAGCTCTAATTTACCATTAATTCACCCTGGTTTGGACTTGCAAACCAGATAGTGTAGGATTCAACTCAACTTGATTAGTTGTACCTGCAGGAAAGGCTTTCCATCTAGACCTGATGAAACTCTTCTCCCAAACACCAGGTAATAATTGTGCATGCTGCTGTACTGCACTTTTGGGACTTAACATGTTAGGCTTTTGATATTGTCAAAGACTCATGATTTGAAACCTTTGGCTTGTGAAAGAAAGAAAAGTTCCATCTGTTTTTTTTTTTTTTAATAATCAAATCACTACTCAGAAGGCCAGCCATATTCTGGGCTGCACCAGAAGTGTGGCCGTCAGGGTGAGGGAGGGGATTCTACCTCTTTACTCCTCTCTTTTGAGACCCTACTTGGAGTCCTGTGTCCAGTTCTGGAATCCTGAACAAAAAGAAGGATATGGAAGTTTTAAAACGGGTCCAGAGGAGGCCACAAAGACAATGTGAGTGCTGAAACACCTCTGCTAAGAGGACAGGCTGAGAATGATGGGGTTTTTCAACCTGGAGAAGAGAAGGTTCCTGTGACACCTTATAGTGGTCTTCCAGTATCAGAAAAGGGTTACAGAAAAGCTGGGGAGGGTTTTTTTTACAAGGCATTTAGTGATAAGATGAGGGGGAATGGCTTTAAGTAGTAAGGGAGAGATTTTGATTAGACATTAGGAAGAAATTTTTGGCAATGAGAGTGGTGAGGCCCTGGCACAGGTTGGCCAGAGGAATTGTGGCTGCCTCATCCCTGTAACTGTTCAAGACCAGGCTGGATGATGCCTTGAGCAGCCTGTTTTACACTTGCCTCCAATTTGATTCTCATTGTCCAAAGATGCACCCAAGCTTGTTTTTCTATTTATAACCAAAACAGGTTTGGACTTGATGATCTTAAAAGCCTTTTCCAAACTAAACAATTCTATGAGTCTGTGATCATTAATTAAGAAATCAGATTGGGCACTTTAATACTTAGGAAGGCTCTAATGCCCTTTCCTAAGTAAATTATATGTTTCTGTACAATATATGATGTTTAGAAATAAAGGCAGTTTGGACAAAAATTAAAACCAACGTTCACTTAGGAAATCACTAGTGTTAAGAATTCATAACTTATAAACTACTGAGCCTCCTTTCTAACAAGTTGTACTGCTTCTTAATTAAACATACAGGGAGATAGGAAAAGGTATACATATATTTGATGTTCCTGTTTTAAGGTGGTTTTTACAAAACAGAAGATTTTGACTGTGATCGTATAAAAGACCATGTACTTTTGTGTGTATGTTCGTATAGCTCAGGTAAGAGTCATGCCTCCAATGTGCTTTTTTCTTTCTGATAATTTTCTTTTCAGTGTACTGTACTGGGTGGGGTCAAGATAAAATTAATTTTCTTTAGATCAGCCTCTGTATGTCCAGTGTTGGTAACAGTGTTTTTGTTGTTGCTGACCAATTTTTGTGCAGTGCCAAGGCTTTCCATTTTTCCCACTCTGGCTCCCCAGCGAGTAGGGTGATCGTGGGCAAGTGGGTAGGAGGGGGTAGAGCCAAGACAACAGACTCAAACTGACCAAAGGGATGGTCCATACCATATAATGTCATATTTAAAAATAGAAACTGAGGGGTGAGGGTTTGATTTGCTTGGTGACTGGCTGGTCACCAGGCTTGTGGGAGGTCACGAGTTTTTGCTTTTCATAGAACCATAGAATCATTAAGGTTGGAAAAGTCCTCTAAGATCATGGAGCCCAACACTACTGTGCCTATTAAACAACGTTACAAAGTGCCACATTTGCACCATTTTTTAACACTTCCAGGGATGGTGACTCCACCACTTCCCAGGGCAACCTCTGTATGGCTTGTTCAGTGAAGAATTTTTTTCTTGATATCTGATCTGAACCTCCCTGGCACCATTTCCTGTCATCCTATCACTTGTTACTGGAGAGAACAGACCAACACTCAGGTCACTACAACCTCCTTTTCCTGTCAATCAAAACATGGTACAGCAAAAATACTAAATACAATATGACATATGCAGATTTTTTCTCATAACCAGCATCTAATTCCGTAATTGCTCTGTAAACATAGACTTGAAATGAATATAATGCTGATTTAAGAATTAAATTATTAATAAGCTTACAAGTGTAGTGTGGGGGAAGAAAAGCCTCATTACTTTTTTTTTTTTTAATTTCTTGACATACAGCTTCACTAAAATTTGAGATGATTAGACATTTCCTGAAGACATCTCATTGTTTTATTTTTAGCATTAAAAGCTATGTGATTTCTGATCAAATTTGTAGAGAAAAGCAGAGGAAAAGGCAGGCTAAGCCTGACTTTATTGAACGTTATTAAAAAATAGGAAGTAGAATCAGTGAAAGACCAAGTTGAACACTGCAGTCTAAGTAGAGACTTGTTGTTTGAGATGTCCCTCTGGGATAAAGAAGAAAGGCTCAGCAGGCAGTTAAATCTCAGCCTTTATTTCTGATGAAGCATTCTCATGCTTTTCTTCTCATTTGAGCTCTGAAAGAGCTTCAAATGGTCTTTAGGTTATTCTTACTTTGGAGTATAATTTTTTTCATACTATTTTTAACTTTTCAGCATTTTTTTTCATGAGTTCTACATAGAAGTCTGTCTCCAAGAAGACTGCTTGCAACCCACAGGTGTCAGTGAAGCCTACAAATTATCCAGGTGCTTGTCTGACAGTGTGTTATCAGCTGTTAATTCTGCCAGAGAATTTTAAGTGCATTTTCCTGACTCATTCTTTTCATGTGTATTGTTACTAGTTTATGAGTTTAGGAGTGGTTCTTTGGTGAAGATGCCCAGGTAGGGTAAGATTGCATACGTCTTAGAAGAAAAATAGCAGCAGTTAGGCCTGGAAAGAAAGTTTGTACTGTGCTGTAATGTGCTGTGTTAACATACCAAAAAGAATGAATGATATAAAATTTGTGGTTATCTCTGACAGATTGTTTGTACTTGGGATCTGGCTTTAAAAAGAATACAAACATGTATATTTTATGTCTAATTTTTCTTTCTCTTCTCAGATTCAAACTTGTGCTCATTGAGTTTTTCACTCAGCATGCAGTGCTGCTACACAGTGATCTGACCCTGAATCCTTGCTTTCCTTTTTCATAAACGCCATACATACATACCTCAGACTTGACAGCTCTCGTCTTGTTGTGATTCAGTGCTTTCTTTAAAAAATAAAATAAAAAAAAAACCAAAAAAACCCCCTTAGGTGTGCCAGCTTCAGCAAATGAGACATAATAAGGCTCAGTGTGTGTGTATGCCAATGAGTCTGTAAAGAACACTTGCCACACCTTAAACCTCAAGCAGTATTCATCACCCAACATCACTTGGATTTAACATACCAGCTCTTATTTATTCAAACTGTTGCCACATACGCTGATATTTCAGTCACATTTGCCATAGAAAGATGTGCCAATTCTCAGCTTATCTCCTTTTTCATTCCAAGCACTGCTGTTGTAGAAGGACTTTATCAACAGTGCTGCATTCCTTGGCTTTTATCAAACAGGCTTTGATTATGACTAAAGTGCAGTGCCAACGATGGTAATGTCCCAGTACTACCTCTGCAGCTGATGCCTGCTGAATTTCTCTTTCCTCTTCCCCATGTGCCTATTGATGAACAGGCTTATTTTTATAACCTATTTTGGATAAGTCACAGACATGTGAAACAGCAGTATATATAGTGACCTGGGCAAACTAGTATCAGACTGGCCAGGAAGGTTTTTCCTGCTCTGTCTTAGTAATAAATCATAGAATCATGGAATGGTTCAGGTTGGAAGGAACCTTAAAGCCCATCCAATTCCAGCCCCACTGCCATGGGCAGGGACACCTTCCACTGGATCAGGTTGCTCAAAGCCCCATCCAGCCTGGCCTTGAACACCTCCAAGCATGGGGCCTCTGTGACTTCTCTGGACAACCTGTGACAGTGCCTGACCTCCCTCATAGTAAAAATTTCTTCCTGATATCTAATCTAAATCTCCCCTCTCTTAGCATGAAACTATTCTGCCTTTTCGTATCCCTGCACTCCCTCATAAAGAATCCCTCCCTAGTTTTCATGCGAGCCCCCATTTAAATATGGAAAGTCTGCTATTAACCCCCACATATAAAGCTCCGTATTTTCCTCCTAGATGCATTAATCTGGTTTTAACTCATCAGAACCAAACAGAGGCTATGGGCTAATTCTTTTATACTCTGACTTTTTTTAAAGCAGGAGCACTAGAGCATTTGTTCAAGTAACGTTTTGTTGTTGAGAGTCAGCTACAGTTTCCCAAGAGTGAAACTTTAACATTGAGATACTGTTCCACATAAACTACACACCCTAATGTGAAATGTTTCAGCATGTTGTGTTCTTGGCCTGAATAAAGATGGTTCATTTCATCCTGGGACCTGACTACCAGGCTATAGGCTAGTCTGGGTGGGAGGCTCCCTCTACTTCAACTTTTGATGCTATGCCAGCTCAAAATAATATATATCAGAATACCTTAGGTCAAAGTGAGGGAGCAAGAGAGAGCATGACTCTGTGGCTAAGTGATTGGGCACCTGTGTAGAAGAGGGGAGATCCTAGTTCTGATCTCTGCTCAAAAGACTGCACAATAGCCTTATGTAAAAGAGTTATTAGAGTTCAGAGATGTGGGTCTGCCCCCACACCAGCCTGCGGGTTGAGGAGAGCATGGAAACCAAGTCTTTCCATTTCCTGGGTGGGTCTTGTAGCCACTGACCTTTGTATAAAAGAAGGGCATTGTTATTGTCTGAAACATTTGCCTGAAACCTCCTGCCAAAAGCTGGAGAGCAAATAATCTGGCTCTGATCCCTGATCAGTTTCAACACCTCTGTGAAAATTGCAAGCCTAACTTCTGAGAAGAGATAAGACTTTGTGAAGGTTTCTCACTTCTGTGTTCCCTGTTGATAGGAACTCATGCTCTCTGCAGGCTGTTCTCAAAATGCTGGGATCTGCGGCGTATGTTCATGGGAGGTTGTGGCAATGGTGGCTCTGAGATCCACCCTAGAATGGCCTTGTATGCACCAAAGTATGTTCTTATTGTCTTGTCTCTTGTTTGCCTTCCTTAGAGAACTGTAGCACATCTGCTTGGAGCTACCTCTCTGACATAGATGTTAGAGTCCAAGTTCAGAACAGGGAACCAATACAGGATTAATGTAGCTAGTTTCTATAGAATCATAGAATAATTTGGGATAGAAAGGACCTTAAACATCATATTATTCCACCCACCTGTCATGGGCAGGGACACCTCCCACTGGGTCAGGTTCCTCAAAGCCCCGTCCAACCTGGCCTTAAACAACTCCAGTGATGGAGCACTGTACTCCTAGACTTTAAATGGGCTCATTAACTGTGCTTTCTCCATAGCACAGATCTGACAGAGAAACAGGTTCATCACTTCACAAATCAATGTGATTCCAGTGAGCCAGTTTATTGAGTTCATCAGAGATTCTTATATCTTACACTATTAATACAGACTATTGTTTAACAAGCTGATTCGACAATTCTCCTTTAGCAACAAGCAATCAGTTAGTTACATGAATCTTACATTTTCCCATGAGAAACACCTATGTGAGCATTCTAACTCAACAGACTACAAAGTTACAACTCAAGGTCTACCAAAGAAAAGTTACCACTGAGAAACAAGAGGAGCATTACAGCAGAACAATCGCTTAATGTTGTAAAAGAAACTTTGAGCCTGTATAAGCCTTTGTATTTGTGGTGTATACGTGTGAAACTATGCATATCAAGCTGCAAAGCCTTATGTCTTTTTTTCATTTAGCATAAGCTGTTCAGGGCTTGGAAATGCTCACTAAATGGCCTCTGGTCTGTAACCACATCACAGATCATTGTTTTTGTTTAGAAGACTGCCTTTTTCCAAGAGAAAGTAGTCAAAGAAAGTTTTGGGATTGTTGGGCAAAAGTCTGAACAATATGCTGTAATAGTTTTCATGGCTTATAAAATATTATTAATTACATATTATTTAAGTTTCTGAAATATAGAACATGTTGAAATACCTTGATGTTTTGGGTCTTTTTGTATTTCACATATACTTACTTTTTTCTTTACTGTTTGAATTAATAATCTCAGGTAATTTGCAGTGGAGTTTTTAGTTTCCTGTGCAAATGAATGAAGTCTGCCCCTGGGCCTGATTCAGATATTGCCAAGCCTTCTCAAGTCCCTCCTCCGTATAACAGCAAACAGTTAAAAGCACATTTCATACATTTCATTCAGAAATGCCTACATTCATGCATTTCAGAAGCTATTTTTTATATATATAAATCAGAATGAACTTCATCTCTAAAACATCAATGATTAAATAAACAACTCCAGAGAACATTAAGCAATATTAAAAAACCCAAACAAAACAAGCAAAAAAGCTTTCTGAGATGTCAATGCTGAGTTTTCTTCTTACTTGACTGGAGAGAAGATCCTTGAGGACTCCACTCATCACAACTCTCCAGGCCCAGCCATCCAGCCAGGTTTTTAGCCAGAGAAGAGTATGCTCATCCAAGCCCTGAGCAGCCAGATACTCCAGGAAAATGCTGTAGAAAAGCAAAGGCATTACTAAATTCTAAGTAGTGAACATCCAATGCAACCGTCCCTCAGCTGGTCCCCATAACCCCTGTGCTTGAGCCCCTTCACCAGCTTAGTTCTCTCTCTGGACACATTTCAGCCTCTCAATGTCTTCATTGTACTGAGAGGCCCAAAACTGAAGCCAGGATTTGAGGTGCAGCCTCACCAGCACCAAGTACAGATGCACAATTCCTTCCCTACTCCTGCTGACCACACCGTTGCTGATCCAAGACAGAATCATGTTGACCTCCTTGGCCACCTGGGCCACTGCTAGCTCATGTTCAGCCACTGTCAACCAGCACACTTAGGGTCTTCTCCTAGCAGTTTTCCAGCCATTCTTCCTGAAGCCTGTCATGTTGCATGAGGATGTTGTGACACTAGTACAGGACATGTCACTGTTAAACCTCATGCAATTGAACTCAGCCCATAAATGCAGCCTTTCTAGGTCCTTCTGTAGAGACTTCCTGCCCTCAAGCAGATAAAACACACACACCCCCACCCCCCCCTTTATGTCATGTGCAAATTGACTGAGGAAGCACTCAATCCCCTCCTTCAGATCATGGATAAAGACATTAAACAGGACTGGTGCCAACACTGAGCCCTGGTCACTGCTTCTTACTGGCTGCCAATTGTATATTCAAAGCCCAACTCTACAATTTTTAAAACTTTCTTAAACATATGTTAGGGTATACTGTCAAAATGAGGACATGACAGAACCAGTCTTGCAAAAATTACTTTGCTGTAATTTACAGCATGGCTTGCCAAATGACTGCATTCTGTAACTTCAGTTAGAAAAACAGGATGGTAAGACTGCTGTCAGCAGTGAGTTGGCAGCTTTTTTTGACATACCTCGATCAAGAAAGTCCCTAAAACTACATGTACTACAGCTACTGGAAACATGTCACTTTCTAATTAGTCGTGTTACGTGGATTTTTAATGTCAGGCCAAAATTCACAGTATTAAAACAACATTCACAGTTTCATTTCAATTTAGATTTCATGAATATTTTTAATTGTGGGTAAATTCAAGTTCATGCAAACTAATTTTTTTCACCTTTTAACATCAAATTTGTATTGAATTAATTGACATTGTCTCAGCATTTTTTTAAAAAAATAGCTTTTTTAAGTTTATCTTCTAATCTTTATTAGTAACACAATTATCAGCCTTTGTGTGTGTGAGATGTGTAACCTGGGATTTACTGTGAATTCTTCCATCTCCTTGTCATGCATATCTAGGCTGTGATCAAGTGTTTTCTTTCCAACGTTCCTAAGATCTACTAATTTATATCCCAAATCTTTGATATACAATTTGATATTTGACTTATATCCTGGAGCTCATCCACATTGACTTGGATCCTGTCTATTCAAGCTTGTCTCATGAAAATATTATTTCTTTTACGTCACACCATGTCAGTGGCTTGGAAGTACTTTGAGTTGCTTCTTTGGGTCTCATGGAGCCCACATGTCTTGTCTGAGTTTTCAGGACCAGCTTTATGCAGACATAGTCTTCCATATACTGTTTTTTTTCTTCTTTTTAAAGATATTTCTAACCTTCTCTTCCATGAATGGTGTCTCTTTTTACTTCCTGCTCCTTGTTTCCAGGTTCTCATATGCAAGGAAGATAAGTAAACAGATCGTGGTTGCCCCATCCCTGGAGGTGTTCAGAGCCAGGTTGGATGGAACTTTGAGCAAACCGATTGAATGGGAGTGGTCCCTGTCCATGGTAGAGGGTTGGAAATGGATGGGCTTTGAGGTCCCTTCCAACCCAAACCATTCTGATTCTGATAAATATAAGGATAGTACAATATGTATAAGCACAGATGCATGTCAAATAAATAAAACAGCAAAGACCAGTTTAAGCTCTTCATACCCATGCTGGTAAGATATTAATCATGCAGATTTTGCTACTGAAGCCAATGAGATGACCCACACAGGGGAATAAAAGTGAAAATCATCCCTAGGTGACCTGAGAAGCACATTACACTTGTGGTCTGAAAGAGTTATAATTTCACAGTGGCAGTTTAGCATTAAAAAATCCATGTTAAACTCTGCAAAAGAGCTTAATCATGACATGACCAGCTTCAGTTTGAGGTAGAGTTATTTAATTATTTAAAGGAAAGAGTTTAAAGTTAAGCTAAAGTTTAAAGGAGTTCTTTAAAGCTGAGAGTTGCTTATTAGACCCTCACAAGTAATTGTAACTGTCAGTAAATGTTTCTCTCCTTGTACTGCCTTTCTACTGTAGAATAAGATGGCTTGTATTTGGCTTAAGAATTTTTGGTGAAAAAAATTTATTTCAATGATCATCATACAACTGACATGTGCATCTTGAATGTCTCTCCATCTCTGAGTTTTAGCAACTCCACTCTGCCTAAAGTGTATCATAACTCATTATTAGTAAATTCACCTCAGATGAATTAGTGCCACTTACTGAGAAAGCACAAGATGTCTGTGCCTTTTTCTGAGTGTCCTAGCTGAGCATCCTAACTACTAGGATGTTAAATATTCCACAGGAGGCATTCATTTGTCTTTGGACAGATTTATTTTTTTTCTTACCAGCTATATCTTAAGCATTCATTTTGGCAAATAAGATTTTCTGATTGAATACCTTACTGATGGAAAATCCCTGTATGTGGAATTTTACAGAAGTGTGGATGATTGTTAGTGCTGTTTCTCCAGTCAGAAATAGTAAACGAAATCCATTGCTGAGGATTAGGTGTAATAATGTAGGCAGAAGTACTAAACTGTTATCAGCAGAATGTTTCAGCTTGTTTTTCACTAATGAGGAAAGCCTGACCTTTCTGGGAAGGTGCACTTTACTAACAAAAGAGGGTATGTGTCATTGCAATGTTGGTGTTTTGCGGTTGTGAACCCAATTTGAAAAAAAAAAAGAACCCTTTGCTATCTTGGTTTAGTGAGTTATGTCTCTCAAAGTGTTACGCTTTGGGGTGTAGTGGTAGTAGACAAATTCAGTCTGTGTAGGAGACTAAATGTAGTCTACTCAGATCCTTTTATAGGATTAGTTCATTGCGAAATAGTTTTTATTATGTTGTTCTTGCAATGCTGTCACTTGTGCTTTTGATGATCCTTAATGGGTCTAAGTCTAGAGTCTTAGGTTAAAGGATTAAATAGAATGTTTTGGTCATAATTGTCCTGTGTTTGGGCAGATGGAAGCAGAGATCTGCAAACAAAAGAGAGCTGTGTTCAGTCTGCCATCACTACTGTGTTCACTGGTACTATAATTTAATACTTCTGAGAGGGTGCTAAATGCCTGTTATTGTGCATTTTCACAAACAAAGCCAAGTACCTTTGGGACATTGTCCTTTTGCACAACAGTAATGCTTTCTCTTCTTGGAAAGAAGTTACCTAACCTTGGACTGGGTCAAGCAAACAGGCAGTGTAGAGGCTAACCTTTATGTCATCCTCTCATTGCAAACACTTTAGCAAGATAAAAATGGGTCATGGAGTAAGTTTTGTAGCCATTAATAGTTCAGTTTTCAAAAGGACAAACAAAAATTATTAAAAAGAGCATCTTAGGTAATAATCCACAGGCAGGGAGGTTGGAAGCTCTTTGTTGGCTTTAATAACTTGTTTTTGTTCTCAGTAAATACAGGAATGTGCCAACATCTCCAGACCCAAACATTCCAGTTCAGCAATCACGTGTTGAGTGCATGGGCAAGTCACCTTTGTATCTTTCCAGAGTTCATGCTGACATCTACTTTGTGTTCCTATTGTGTTTCCTGGGAAAAAGAAACAGTATAAAGTAATGGTGGTTTACTAAATAGGTGGGAATGTTGTGTTTGATGGAGAAGTACATTTTATGCCAATGATGTTGTTTTTCCTTGGGTCTCTATGGGCATCAATCAAGGAGTGTTTTTTACAGATTTCAAATGCCAAATATTAAGTGTTGGAATTCAGGAGAAATGTAGGAAATCTTATTCACAAAGTCCATATAGAATCCCATGTTGGCTTCTCTTGCAAGAATATGCTGTCAGTTCTTCCTGGGTAGTTGAGAGGTGGTGCCTTACATGTACCTCATTTGTGATCCTTGCTTGCGTTCCCAAAAGGAATATAAAAAAAAGGAATATAAAAGGCAACAATAAAGTAAAAAGTAAATTATACTTTCCTGCTTAATCCCATAAACAAGCAGAAATTGAGGGATTTTGAATGATTTTTTAAAATTTATTTAGTAGGGTAATTGGAAAGGATGAAGTATGTCAAGTCTTTAACAGTCTTAATTTTTCACTGTATTCGTGGTCTTTCTCAAAAAGCTTGTATAATTTTTTAATAGAAGAGATTACATGTTTGATTGTTGTTCACCTTTGAAACAACATTAGCATCTCCTCCATAACCTGAAGCTGCTATTATGTATAAACTTTATCTACACTAGGGAAAAAAGTTTGCTTGTGTTAAACATTTATTCAGTAAATTCAGGATCAGTAAAACCATGGAAAATCACCACAAAAATCAGAGATTTTAAAGCAGTGAAATAGGGATTCAGAGCAGTGGAATAGCAGAGATGAAAAACTCAGATGAGGATACAGTATGTGAGTGTTTTCTTGGAATAGGCGGCCTTTCTGTGAGTCAACCTGGTAGAGAAAGAGGAATTACTGAAACATGTGGAGAAGCAGGAAACAGCAGTTAGCATCTTTGGTTTAATAATAAAGGGAATAACTAGAACATCAATCAGGTGTTGTGTAGATGCCTTATAGTCTCTTGATGCAAAATACAGTACCATAGGGTTTTAGGTGGAGGCATTCCTGCTCTTTGTGCCTTTTCTTGTGCTGTGGAATAATTATAATCTACCTGCTCAACAGGATACAGACATTTAAATGGTCATGAGGGCATAACAGCTTCTGCATCGGATATGTGACATGACCTCTGTGTTGCCCTTGAATAATATCAATTTATCTTAATTTCCTCCAGAAGACATTCCTAGGCTAACAGTGGGGCTCTCTGAAATAATTTTGGTTAATAATTTCCTAATTGGCAACCGGTGTTATTCCAAAATAGAAATATTGTGCTCAAAATTGTAATTTCAGTCAAGGTTCCCAAAGGGTAGAACTGAAGTATTTTGTTTTATTGATCTATACCAGCCATTGGAAATCTAGAATTGGCAAACTCTGTAGGAAATACCTTTATGGAAAGATCTCAGATTTACCTGTTGGGCTTAGATCATGCACTAAAGATCATGTACACTGTGGTTTGTTAAGTTGGTTTTCTCAAGATACAAAGAGAAAAATAAAAAGATATTCAACATCCTTACTCTTCAGAGCTGTAGAGAGCCAGACAGAAATGAAACAAGATAACTATACTTGAGTCTTTCCGACTACTGGTATTCCTCAGCACGAGGAACCCATAAGGTAGGGGAATGAAAGATGGTAACACTCTGGCCACCAAAATGTGTCTTTCTCTGCCGTCTCTCTGAGATCCTTCCTTGTAACATGCCCCTGTTAAACCCTGCTCTACTGTATGCCTTTCAACTTCAAAATGAGTGAACTGAGAATGCTGTACTGAGAGTTCCAGAGGTGTACTGGGAAGTCTTGTGATGAGGTTCATTCAACTCATAAGTAAAGCTTCTACAAGTAGCCTCTGCTGGAATTTATCACTGTTCTGTGATAGTAGCCATGACTCATGACTTTCATACCTTTCTGTTGATACTGCAGTGATGACTTGAGGACTACAGTAAAGACAGTCAGAACTCCTTTAGGAAAAAAAAAAATTTGTATGTGTTGGCATAAAATATCTCAGCCAGCTGGGTGTCTCCTAAGTCAAATAATATGACAAAGCTAAGTTTGGCATATGAAAACCTCCCAGTGTGGAAGAGCCTTGATATCGTTTGATTGCTATGGTAGGAAAAACAGAACTGAAAACACCACCAGAAAATACTACGCTAAGTCTTTTTATAGGCTGATGTTTCAAAAGGTGTCAGTCAGAAGAGCTGTAAAGCTGTAAGCTTCTGGCATGGAGTGTAAAATTCCAGAAAAGGAATACTTTTTTTCCACTAAATCAGACTTAATGTTTAATAACAAACAGTGTGAATGTAGTCCAGTGAACTTTAACACATCAAGGACAGTGTTCTCAAATAAAGTGGCCTGCAAAGGTGACAGAGTTCAGTTCTGGTCTTGTAGACCTTTGAAGCTAGTTTGTTTAATTTGGGCAAATTTCTATACATGAAAGAGAGCTGTATATTTTGGCTTTGGAATCTAGATTGCTGTTTAACCACATTCATAACTGTGGTATTACTTATTAATCTTCACTGCCTTAGGTCAGTAGAGATTTGAAAACCAGCTGCATGTCTCAAGCGTGACAGCTTGTCTCCTATTCTTTCAAGTGACAGATGGTTTTACAAATGAGCAACAGCATCAGTATGTAATCCTTATGTGTAATTTTTTCACAGCTCCTTGCAAAGTGCTTAAAAAAATATTTGAAATCTACACATTGTAGATGGAGAAAGTGAGAGGCAGAGAAGCTTCTCTACATTTCTGTGAATCCTTATGTCAGGATGGGACAGAGTCAGGATTCAAACCTAGGTTCCTTTAGTCCTAGACCAGTGGTCTGTTCACTCTGGTGTGTAAAGAATCAAAATAAAAACATATTATTTATAAAAATCTAAATTTTGTCTACCAGTTGTATGATGGCATGTTATCCTCGAGACACTAAGCAAATTTAAGGTCTACACTACATCCTGAGTTGCTTTTCCATAAATTTAGTCCTCTAGGAATTTCTGTGAAAGATTCCACTTTGAGGAGGCATTTCTACCTTACTCTTTAAGAGATTCCTATTGAAAACATTTCAAATTTTCAGTTAAATTTTCTGTTAAAAGGCAGTTTCACTGCCTAAAAGTAATTTGCTGGAATTGCAGTCTGTGAGTGGTTATTTGGGGTCATTATTTGGGTAAACAGCATTTTTCTTACCTGTTTGTACATTGAGCTATATATTCATTGCTAGGTTAATATTTTATTATTTAAATGAAGTTCTTTAAATAATAGTAGCTATTTTTAAAATGTAATATGCAAATCTAGATATAGTTGTTGGTGGGTTTTTTTATGTTTCTCAAAGTAGTTTACTTGAAATTGTTTAAAATTCTCCCTGTCTGCAGAGCCCTCTCTCATTTTCTTGTGTATTTTCCTAGATTTTCCCCCAGTAGATAGGATGCTAAATTCTTGCCACAGAGCAGACGCTTTGTAATTTTCCATGTGCTACTTATGTAAGTTTATGTGAGATTGGAATTAATCACTTATACAGTTCCCTCTCTTAATGTGATTTATCTGTTACTGATTGACCAAGGTAAGTATAAAGTTTTTAAATTATTGATGATGTCTTTCTATAAATTAACAATGCCGTTAACTTGAACTCAAACAGCGAGTTGTTTTCCTAAAAAAAAAAATCTCAATCTTGAAAAGCATAAAGTCGGTAAGGTTATTCCTGTAGCAGCCCTTGCAGTGCCAAACCATACTATGGTTGTGTATAAATATCCTTTTGTTTCAGTGTATAATTCAGTGTATAATATATTCACTTTGAGGGAAGTGATTCTCCTCCTCTATTCTCATGAGACCCCACTTGGAGTCCTGTGTCCTGTTCTGGAATCCTCCATAGAAGAAAAACATAGAACTGTTGGAAGACGTTCAGTGGGGGACACAAAGATCATCTGAGGGCTGGAACACCTCTACTATGAGGACAGACTGAGAGAGTTGTGGTTTTTCAGCCTGGAGAAGAGCAGGCTCCAGAGAGACCTTTTAGTGGCCTTCCAGTACATGAAAGGGGCTATAGGAAGGCTGTGCAGGAGCTTTTTCCAAGGGCTTGTAGTGATAGGATGAAGGGAAATGGCTTTATATTGGAAGTGGGAAGATTTAGATTAGACATGAAATAGAAATTCTCATGCTGAGAGTGGTGAGGCACAGCACAGAGATACTGTGTATGCTCCCCTTCCTGGAGATGTTCATGGCCAGGTTGGATAGGCCCTTGAGGTACATAGTGTAGTGGGAGGTGTCCCTGCCCATTCTGGGGGGGGTTGAAACTAGGTGGGCTTTAAGGTCCATTCTAATCCAAACCATTCTATAATTGTATGAAAATTCAGTGTTCAGATTACCCTGGAAAAACATTTCCTCATATAAACTCCATATATAATCATTGTAATCCATGCTGGATTTGGGAGGAGCTTCTCCAATTCTCCTATCTTAAAAAACCCCAAAATATTAGTTCACTACAGCGAGTGCAGTAATGAAATGGAGTTTTGTTGAACATTTACTACTTGAGACTTATTTGCAGGTCACACAGTACCACAGTGGTCAAAAGTGAGTATGTTGTGCTCACGGGCACACTAAACAACTCTCTTCTTCTGTGAGTGGTGTCCATTTCTCACCTTCAGTGGAAAGCTTTGGCTGGGGCCAGGGCAACTCTGATTGGGAATCTGCTGTTTGCATTGGATTGTGTAATAGGCAGCAAAACTATGGGCTGTATTTTGTAAAGCTGTAAGAAAAATCTATATTCAAAGTTATGGTAGGTTCATAAACATTATACTTCCGAGTAAACCTTTTCTGGAATTTTAGGAATTTCATGCATAGCTGAATTTGTGGGTAGGATGAGCTTATGTCTGGAACTAATGACACTGTTTGCTATTATCATTGCATTTCCTAGTTCTGTATCTGCGTCCAGGAAAACATGCCTGTGCACCAGGGGAGAGAGGCTTTCTTTGACCATAATGCCTGCATGTCCAGACAGGAAAAGCCCAAGCTTTGTCTGTCTTTAACAGTGACTTGTAGTTGTAGGAATGATTACTTTGAAATTCACACTTAATGACATACAGGTTGTCCAGGGAGCTAATAGAATACCCATCCCTGGAAACATTTAACAGGGCTCTAGGCAACCTGATCAAGTTAAAGATGTCCCAGCTTCTGCAGAAGGTTTGCACTGGATGACCTGTAAAGGTGCCTTCCAACCCAAACCGTTCTGTTATTCTGTGATTCTATGATATATACTAGCCATTTCTTACTGAAATTGCCAGCACTAATACATCCATGACCTTATATAAATTTCTCACATATTCAGTTGCGAGAATATTTTTCTGTCACTTAGTTTTAATGAAGTATTCATTTCAGATTAATCACAGGATAAACGGAAGAAAGCAATAGAACACTTAAGTTTTCTTCTCCTCCTCCTTGTATAACTCAGATATTTGAGTTTATACCAATCACCAATAGACTGTATTCTTGAACCTCTTTGTGGATAAACAGATTTCTACCTGTGGCTGACAGCTAGTCTTTTCCACCCACAGCACCAGCTACTGAGACCCGGTGCCCAGTCTTTTTAAAAGTTTTGTCTCTTAGCAGTCAGTAATCTTGTCACTTCCACTTTCTGCTTGCAAATGGCAGAAAGTCCTTTGTGATTGGTCTTTATAACTTTTTCTGGTTTTTGCCTTAAATTACAAATAAAATTATATTAAAATTCAAAAGGAATTAATAGGAACATTGTCATTAAGAGCATGTGAGGTATTTGTGTGGTGGTGGTCGTGACAGATTTATTACAGTATCTCAAAACTGGCAAACCAGCCTACAGCTGTGAATTAATTCCCTGTAGTGACATGAGTAATGTGAAAAAAGTTTAAACATACTGGTTTGATGAAGCTAATAATATTGCTTCTTTATTTAAAGTTTAAAATACATTTATTTACACAGTTGTAATTATCTGGCAGAAATATTTTATGGCAAGTGGAGAATGTTTTAATTTGGCTGATGACTGGCAGTTCATTCCCACAGAAAACACTGATGATTCTCAGACAAAAAAAACAACCAACCAACCAACTAAAAAACCTTTAATTTCTGTGTGGGAAGACTGGTATATCTCTGGTGAGCATAGATGCCATATGCAGACTCATTGCTGCAGTCAGCTTGGTGATTGTTTTACTTAACTGTCCTTCAACATTATTCCGCTACAGTGGAAAAAATAGGAATTAAAACTTACCTTAGCACTCAACCAATAATTAACTAAAAATGTTTGGGAGTGGAAGAAGGTCTGTAATGTTTTCAATTAAGCTGCAACACAGTTTGGAGCCTTCTGTGGCAGAGCAAATGTTTTTTTTCTCTTAGAGGATAGTTAGTTTACCAATAAATTCTACTCTGGGTTACTTTAGACACGAGTAACAGTCACAACTCCAAAATATTACCTCTTTACATGCAATGGTACTGCTTCTGAGTACTGTCATACTTTTAAAGGGCTAGGTAACTTCTTTTGCACGGTTCCTAAAAACATGCATGATATTAATTCTCATTTGAAGTTGCTTCTGACTTCTTTATTTGTAGCCCCTTCCTGCACTTCCAGCTGGTGCTTTGATTCTTCCATGTGTCTTGCTTCCATTCCTTTATTAATTCTTAATAAAATCTTTTGATTGTTAGTCTGGATATCAGGAAGACAAATTGAGAGCTTAAATCAGGGAAGACTGTGGAAAAAGAGAAATAAAATGGGAAGTCAGAGAACACTTACTTCAAGTGAGCTCCCCCTGTGACTCATGCCTAACCAGTCTGGCTGAATTCCTTTGTTTAGGGTGAGTTCAGGTCTAGAGGAGAGAGGTTTTAGAAGAATAAAAGAAATAGAAACCTGTTTGACTGCTCCTGGATCATAAAGCTCAAGATTTCACTGGGAAGCAATGTCCTAATGTGAGTGTGCGCTGAAAAATATATTCTTCTCCCAGTTCTGTGGCTTGCTAACCTCTACAGAGACACGAGTTCATAAACTTGTTATGTCAGTCCTACATGAAGAACATAAGCAACCTCCATTTCAAAGGTGTGCCTCATAATCACAAGGCCTGAGCCTAGAAGGAGCTGGCCTTACAGAAAACAGGTGGGCTTCAAAGATTTCCTCTTCCAAAGGGGTGTAAAACGTGACTTTTCCTCTCCATCTGTGCTCTGATTCAGACTTCCTAAAAATGCTGCATTGAAAACTCTCAGTTTACCATTATTCTGAGCCTCTGCAACTTTATTTCATCCCTAGCCTTTTCCTCAATGCCTCTTCCTCTCCCCCACCTCTTTGCCAACAGACTCTTTCTGCATCATTTAGTCAGGACCCAAAGCAAAGAACAATATTAGTTTTACTTTGTGTTCTGCCACATTGGTTAAATGTAGTGAAAACCAAAATCCACTTTGCATGGATGCAGATATTTGCAAAATTGTTTCCTAAGATTAGGAAGTTTTGTGAGATTGAAGATAATATAATGAATCATTACAAGTCTTTGCATTTCTCAAACAGAGGAAGGGATTAGTGTGATAAAATTATGGCAAACAAAAATCAAAACTCAGAAACAAAATTGAAACAGGGTACAAATTCTGGTATATTTATAAAAATGTACTAATTTCCATTTCAGATTATAGCACTACTATTAAACTGCTAACTTCTGCAAGAAAGAAAAGATATTGCTCTATCAAACAGAGTATATGCTATTAAAGGTAATAAACAGTTTCTTGGTCTTTACTTAGCTGATAATAACCTCTTTGGAATTGCCTTCTATTTTCGCATACTCACAATCATCAGAATATTACAGAAGTGATTGCCCCCTGTTTTTCATTTAAATGCTAATTCCCGAGGGATGTATTTGTTCTGTATTATCTTAGTTTTCTACTTCCTGGCCAAAGCAAATATTCTTTAATTCTGTTTTAAGGAGATTTGGTGTAAGTTAGGGATTTTGAGAGCAGAGCAGTGTGATTTACCCATGGTCTTGGTTATAGGGGAATGAGTTGATACTCCTGGTAAAATTATAATGTTGGGACCCTTGTCAAGATCTCTGTTGACATCCACCTTTTCCAAAACATAAAAAAGAAAGTAGAATTTATGAAAGTTAGTCGAAATAGATTTAAATATGAAGAACTGGTCACTTTTAATGAGTGCAGCTCTAACAAAAATATCCCTTTTATCTCTAGAAAGGCCTTTATTTTCACCGTAGGAATTCCAGTGAAGATATACATATTAGCACTCAAAAGTATAGTAAATTATATGAATTGCTGCATTTCTTGGGGAATGCCTAAAGACAATCTTCCTCCTGTTTAGTGTAGACAATTACAAACCCACCGGAACAAGTATGATGAGGGGGGATTTCCACTTGATGAGATGACTTTCACTTTCACACTGAACAGAAATGCCCACTGAGAGGCAGTCTTTAGCTACGCTCTAGGCTGAACCCTTAGAGGTCTTACATTTCTGAGAATTCTGAGAATTCTGGTGGTTTTATACCTATTTTATGTAGACTTTCTGTACCATTAATTTGCCTGAGGAGGCAATGAAAAAGAATCCTATGTCTCAGTCTTTAAAATATTTTTATTTAATCCTCTGTCTTGAGCATTCACATCAATATTGGCAATAAGCTACAGACACCGGCAAATAAGATATTAAGTAAGCAATTTGAGACTATGGAGAGAAGAAAGTTTTAAGAAAATTTTGAGCTTATATGTTCTGTATAAATATTAACTTTGTAACTGGAGGTTTTAATATTTGCACTCAAGGCACAAAAATGCAGTAAAGCATAGGAAAATAATCCCATCTTTACATATACTTTGTAAAAAGGAATGGTTGCAATTACCTAATCACATGGAGTGAAAAGCAGAACTTATGTTTTTAAATTGCATTCACATTGCTTCCAAGTACAATTCTGAGCTTGATTGCTGTCTGTTTACAAATCAGGGAAACAAGGAAGATTCTGAGCCTCTGTGGGAAAGGGTTGGCCTGGCATAGGTTGTACACAGGCATTCTATTCTCTTTGCCCAATTCTGGATTTTCATGCTGTACACTTACACCTAATCAAATAAAAAGCAGAGATATACATGTTTGTAAAGGATATGCTGAATTATAGAATGATTCATGTAGTAATACTGCTATAGCTGCACTTAACTCACAGCAAAATTTGTGGGACAAGATAATAGCTTTTATTACACCTTCTAGCACAATTGGAAAAGCTAGATAAAACTTCGAATATGCAAATGTTTTTAGTGCTGAAGAACTACAGAAGGGGCTGGTGTCCCTGAATTTCTACAGTATTTTTACTAACTAGTTGGTTTGCACAAATATACTACCTCTCCAACTGGCCTTGCCTCACTGTGAATTGTGTCAGTTGCCCATGACCCAGAGGGACCACCACAGCAACCTGCAGTTGCTGGAAAATTTTAGGAAAACCCTACTGTTTTGCCTAATACTTCTCCCTAACTTGCATTTAAGTGGCTGCACAGCGCAAAAAAATGAAGTATATGAATGTAACCTTATTCAGTGACATGTTATCCGTCCTTAGAGAGCAAGGATATGCCCTTATAGTCCTTTCCTAGCAGGCATAAGCATACACTTACGTGCTTCAAGCTGGACTCAGGCCAGCTCTGAAAAAAACCTGTTTAGCTGCAGATTGAGAAGCTTTGTGTTCAAAGTAATGCATGGCACAACATTACTCCACAAGACTTTATTTTCTCAAGTATTATGCACCGTTATCCAAACTACACAGTCAGATGATTTAAAGCATAAGGCAGATGAAATCCCATCTGTGGATGAGACACAACACAAAGCATCTTTGCATCTTGGTTAATGGCCATATGTGACAGAACATGCCATGGGGTCACCTCTTTGAGCTATTTCATAGAATCGTAAAATGATTTGTGTTGGAAGGGACCTTAAAGCACATCCAGTTCCACCCTTCTGCCATAGGCAGGGACACCTCCTACTGGATTATGGGTTCCAAGCCCCATCCAACCTGGCCTTGAACACTTACAGGGATGGGGCAGCTACAACCACTTTGGGCAACCTGGGAAAGTGTCTCACCACCCTCCTAGTGGAGAATGTTTGCCTAATCTAATCTAATCTAATCTAATCTGCCCTGTTTCATTTTAAAACCATTGACCCTTGTCCTATCACTTCAGGCCCTCGTAAACAGTCCCTTCCCAGTTTTCCTGTAGTGCCCTCTCAGTACTAGAAGCTGATCTAATATCTCCCCAGAACCTTCTTCAATTTGCACTATTCCAACTCTCACAGCTTGCCATACCAGAGGTGCTCCAGCTCTCAGATCATCTCCATGGCCTTCTCTTTGCAGACTCATCCTTTGGAGGGGGGTTGGAGAATGGGAAAAGCCAGAGAATGAGAGTGCAGGAAGGTACCTGCACAAATGAGGTTAACAGAATCACAGAATCACTGGGTTGGAAAAAACCTCCAGGATCATCGATTCCAATCATTCCTATCAACCACTAAACCATGTCCCTCAGCACCTCATCCACTTGTCCCTTAAATACCTCCAGGGATAGTGACTCAACCACATCCCTAGGTAGCCTGTTCCAATGTCCAATGACCCTTTCTGTGAAAAAAAATTTTATAATATCCAGCCTAAACCTCCTCTGGCNAGGTGTGGTCTCACCAGTGCCGAGCCCAGAGGGAGAATAACCTCTCTGGACCCACTGACCTTGCTGTTTCTGGTACAAGCCAAGATTCCATGTACTAAGGAAGTAAGGAAATTCAGCTGTTTTCTTTGAAACGGCAAAATTCTGTTCTGCTTAGCTGTGGAGAAGCAAACACCAGCAAACTCATCCCCAACTGCATTAAGGTAGTAGGATGGAACTGGTGCAGGTTTGGAGTTCAGAAGCAATTTTGGTGGTAGTAATTGATTACATGCATATATTAAGAAGAGACAGAAAAGCAAAACGTGTGGTGATGAGGTCATTTTAGTTTATAAATTAATGTATGTATGCCACTTATTTTATATTTGACCTAGTGCTGATTAATTCAACAGATGGGAGAGGTCTGAGGAGAACGTTTGCTGTTAGTGAAGTCAAGCGTAGGAAAGGTTTGAAGCACTTTGTCTCAACAAAAACATCTCTGTTTGTAGGAACAAGTGAAATGTTGAGACTAGATACAAGAACAGAAGCGATCTCTAAAAGAAGGCAGGTTTGAGATGTGTGACTGTTTAAGACAAACATTTTTTGTGTTTGGTCTGTGTTACAATAAAAGATAAGGAGGATAATGCCATGTTCCTAGAAAAAAAAAATAGAGGTTGAAGAAAAAGTGCTTTTGTTCACATCTTGAAAGTCAATGGGGTGATTAACTGCTTAAGAACTATCAGTTAAAGGTAGTGTTTCTTTTCTTGTATATGCACCAATATACAGAACCATCCTGCTCAGCATTTTCTTGCAGATGTGATTTCAGTGTACACTCTCCAAAGCTGTTTTTCAGAGCTCTGTTTTCTGTCTCGGCTTTTTTTGCCTGCAGAATTACCATACATCTGTGAGGAATATTTACCATTTTGGGCCTGCTAAGCATAAACAACTCTCGGTGTTACAGCAAAAGAGCTGCAGAGGAGCTGCAGTCACCTTAGTAAAGGAATGTAAGCCCAGCTAGGCAGGAGCTAACAGTTCACAAATAGCTCTTCTTAAAGATCCTAGACCTGAAGCTGTTTGACTTTGCCCTGTCAAGAGAAACTTGGTCTCTGAGCTATGAGTGGCAGGAGCACATTCAGTGTTTAAAATGATCCCAGAAAAGATTATTAAGCCACAAATATTTATTCTTCTCAACCTGAATGCTTTATCCAAATTATTATTTGAAGAGAATTGTCCATTGCACTGCATTATACAGTATAAATCCAATGAAGTCACAGAGATTTTCTGTTCTTGTAGCTTGTTTTGTCAGTCAACTAGTGGTACACATAATGGTCTGGGTATCAGGTTTCCTTTCTTTCATTTTATATGACAAGCTTTCCTTATTGTCAAGAAGATACAGTAGAAGTCTTTTTTTAGCCTAAAATTTCTGCAGCATCTTAATTACTGATAAAATAGTTTCTTATCTAAAAGCAAGCAAGTTCATTTGGAAATTAATTTGAAATGTTTCCAGTTACTTTTTCTGGTTTCAGTCTGACACAATGAAACAGAAGATGCTTCTAAAATTACTGCCCAATTTGGAAGGGGCTTTGTTTTTCTTACAAAGTAGGGTTAGTGAATCATGTAATTGGAATTACTAAATGCCGTTTCAATGGATTAAAAAGCTGAGATGTAGCACTTCTCCATTATTAGAGCCAGAAGAATCTATAAATAACTAATGCTATAATTAAAATAAACCAATTTGAAGTATTTGCTCTACAACAGAAGTATCAAAAGGTATTCTGCAGTATCTGGCAGCTGTGAGGCCTATCACAGTTGCTGCTAAGAGCCAGAGCAGAACTACTGGAGCTGGCAACAAAACCCTCTGAGTGGAGATGCTGGGCCTGGAGACAGTTGCTGAGAGAGGCACCTCATCTCTGGCTGGCAGAACATTCCCACCCAGGACTCACTGCTGCATCAAATGGTTACCATCTCATTGATATTGTGGTCAGTGGGAAAAGGTCGGTACACTACTTGGTAGCATCACAAACCTTTGGGGTTTTTAAATGCTGCCTGCGATAAGGTGATACAAACAGGTCACTGGAGTTGCTCAGTGTTAAGTCTTCATGGGGGAAAATAACCCAAGAAGAGGAGATCTGGAGTCTCGTTCATTCTCCACTTTATAATTAGTATCCAACTTATTCGGCCTTCCCTCTAGTGCTGTTTTTCCTTCTTGTTATAACAGTAAGTGAATCTATGTCAAGGCCAGAAGCTCATCTTTTTCTGAACAGTAAATAAGAGATATTGAAGAAAGAGGAATATTTTTCAGTTTACCACCTAATGAGTTTGTTTCAGAGAGGAGATTTTTTTTTTTTTAAAAAAAGAATGTTGCGCTCAAATCTTGATGCATGTAAACACAAATCTGTTTTCACTTAAGCTGTCTTGATTGTCCCATGCAGTCATTCTCACATGTAGTTTCAGTTCCCTGCACTTAGGTGGCAATCATAACTGGACCCACCCTACTGATGCCCAGCAATCATAAGAGAGTCTTGAAGCTGCTTACAGCTGATGTAAATAATGATCTCTCTCTAGGTGGTCTTATTTGCTTAGCCAGCTGAGTTGGCAGCAGCGTGAAAGCTGCATGGACCCAGTTTTACCTGTCCAGCCCTGAGGGTGAATCCTTGCAGTGTAAGGGCCATGTAATTTGGAAATGGCTTATGATGGAACTGTA
This sequence comes from Piaya cayana, assembly GCA_013389865.1. Classification (NCBI taxonomy): domain Eukaryota; kingdom Metazoa; phylum Chordata; class Aves; order Cuculiformes; family Coccyzidae; genus Piaya; species Piaya cayana. The sequence continues at coordinate 146,583 of WAAB01021933.1, forward strand.
CTCTGGAGTCTGAATGTTCATCTTGAATTGTATTTCCAGTACTTGAGGATGTGGAAATAAACCCAAATCACAATTTCAGCTTTACTCAGATTCACTATTTTTTTCCTTCGTTCATGTGAAAATACTCCTGTAGCAATGATCTGCCTCATCCATACCAGTATGAGTCTTTGAGAATTTCATACTGAAGCCTGAGGTTCTGGTTCATTTTCTAGATTTTTTTTTTTCCGAAGGATTTGCAGAATTGACCCAGACTTCATAGTTTATCCTACATCTATTTGCAGTTCAGACACAGAAAGACCTTTATGCTTTAGTCATTTATACTTAAAACTGAGGTTTTCTGGAAAAATGCTGAAGATTTCCTCTAGCGTAGGTTCTGTTCTATGTATTCAATGCTAGATTTAGTCTGAACTCTAAACTGTGTTTTTATAGTTCTCCAAGTTGTGCCGTTCATTTCTACAGTAAGCCCTCTTTTTTAACTAGTTATTTCTATCCAGAAAGTCATCTACTATTTCACTTTTAGACTCTGTTGTGTGTGGCCTGTTCCACATCTGCACACTGAATCAAAGACTGTGGGAATAAACTTGTGCCCTTAAACCTACCCTGAGTCTTGCCTTAATTCACCACCTTTACATCATCAGCATCATCATTCTGGCAAGGAAATGAAGTATCTTTACATGGAAGAAGACTTTAAAAGCAACTTAGAGTGTACATATAATCTTTGCAGAGAAGTGCTGGATGCAGAAATGAATTACCAACCTGCCACAAATTAATATGCACTTCCTGATGGATGACAGCATCAGTCCCCTGCCTCGATACTTTCCCCTTCTGCCTCAGGATGCTGGATGCCCTCCTCTGAGAGTGACTGACTACATGTTTCTGATTAAAACAGGAACCTACGAGTTGTTTCTTGTCCTTCTATCTGCTATAGCTACAAGTTTGATCCAGTTAGTAGATCCCTTGGAAAATCAGTTACCGCTGAGTGCATTTCTCTTCCTGTTGAAGTATGACAGAGCAGGAATATTTTCAATAAAATCACAGGGATGCAATTTAAAGACTGTGAGATGAAGGGGATCCATACAAAGTGAGACATGGAAAAGTGAGCTTCTCTCAAGAGACGTGAATCACTAGTCTGTCATAGAAGGGAGGGTTGGAAGGGATCTTAAAAATAATCCAGTTAGGCAGGGATGCCTCCCACTGGATCAGGTTTCTCAAAGCCTCATGCAGCTCAACCTTCAGTACTTCTAGGGACAGTGCCTCCATGACATCTTTGGGCAACTTGTACCACTGCCTCACAACCCTCACAGTGAAGAATTTCTTTCTTATATCCCCTTGCCATTGTTTAGTGACAGAGACCTCTGTCCTGAGCAGCAGGTGCCAGCATCCCTGAGATGCATTGCCTTGTGTGGCTCTCCTGCTATAGCCCTCCTTTTCTGGAGGCTAGAAGAATATGTGCAATTTGGAGATCTCACATGTATTGATGCAGATGGGTGATGAGATAGCTCCCTTGAGTCCCTTTATAACAAGCACATGGACTCAGGGAGGTCATTTGACTTGCCTAAGGTCAGGAGGGCTCACAGATTGAGTTCATAGAATCACAGAATTACAGAATAGTATGGGTTGGAAGGTCATCAAGTTCCAACCCTTCTGCCATTAGTAGAAAAATCTCCCCTTGGACCAGGCTCCTCAAAGCCTCATCCAACCTGGCCTTGAGCACCTCCATGGATGGGGCAGCCATGACTTCTCTGGGCAGCCTGTGCCAGTGCCTCACCACCCTTATCACATAAACACATCTTCCTAATGTTGAATCTAAATCTTCTTTCACCTTGAAACCGTACCCCGTCATTCTGTCCTTGCACTCCTTCATCAAAAGCCCCTCCCTAGCTTTCCTGTAGACCCTGACCATTTCACAAATCAAAACCTAAAAGTGTTAAAATAACATTAAAGTTGTTGGAAAGAATCATCTGGAACCATATATATAAATGGAGAATGCAAGGATAGTACTATACCTTTCTAGTCACAGCATTTGAAAGTTATAACTTGTTTATCTATTGTAACCTCAAAACATCTACACTGTTTAAAATTCAGCTGTCTGGATATGATGAGTCAAAATCACTGGGTATTGGCTATGCTTTGGGTATGACAGATTAAGTATCTCTTTTAGTCTAATTCCACTATAAAGCCTGAGGATTTTTACAGTAAGAATGTTTTGAAACATCTGAAGTGGTGTGAAATGAAAAGACTGACTCACATCCCAGTTTTTTTCCCCACTCTTTCATAAGCTACACAAATATTTTAATGTATTGATTGAAAAAAAACCCCAGCAGGTGATTTTAAAATTAGAAAGCAAAATGCCTTTCTGTTGCAAAACAAAAGCCG